>JANHFX010008027.1:0-78309 GCA_027560015.1 Chloroceryle amazona
GGGCGCCGCCTCCCCCGCGGGCTGTCCGCCTGCTTCTTGGGGTGAAGGAGGCGGCGCGGCCGGCTGGGCCTGAGGCGCTGATGCCCGTCCGGGCTTGGCGACGGGTGTAGCCGAGGCTGGACCCGCCCAAGGGTGAAATTTCCGAGGCACAAGATGGCATCAGCCCCTCCTTTTTGCCTTGTGTTCTCCCTCCCGCCGTGCGGTTATCTCGCCATGACTATTGCATTTACCCGTTTCTGCCTCCCTTCCTCCCGTACGTTCTCTCTGGCTTTCTGCCCGCTGGGAGCGGGGAGGTTGGGAAGGAGAACGGTCGCTTCTCCTCAGCGGTTTCCGGCTTGGCTGCCAGGCTCGGGGCTGGGGTGCGGGTGGTTCGGCCGCGGTGTGTGCCGCGCTCGGGGGCGGCGGGGCCCTTGTGTGTACCTGCGGGATTCGGGCCGGCCGGCATCAAAAGGTGACTGGGCTTCTTGTGGTAAGGGACATTCAGTGACCGAACCAGGTACCGAGGCGTTAGCAGCCGGTGAAACTGGAATTAAAACCGCCCGATTTTCCTATGTAAACCTTGTATTTTGTGAAAGGTTGATCTTGATAACCAGATTTATTTGACATCTGTCCACCCGGCACGTGAGTGTTGTTCATCTGTTTTAGTCGTTTAGGATATGAGACAAAAATAGAAAATTATTCAAAACATTAAGTCAGATTTTAGTAAGAAAAAGAGTGAAGGGCACTGTGCTCTTTATTCATCAGTATCATTGTGTATATGTTCAGCACCAAATGAAAATAAGTTTCCAGTTCCACGCTGTTTTTTAATAGTGCTGACAGCCTCAGGCTCCTGCATGAACCTTCTCAAAATGGTAATGTCTTATTTCAAATGTGTAAATGTGAAACTGAATCGCATAATTTCAGGGGTATGTCCTTTAAATCCCTACCCCCAGTTACATTTTGTAGATGTATTGGAAGCTTGGCATTGAAGTTATTATTCTGTTTGGTTGCTTGTAATATTTCCCCCTGCCTGCAAAACCTTGCCTTAAGCCATGGTGATCATTTGTTTGTGGGAAGCACCTGTTTTGGGTTATTTCCCCCACGTGCTTCATTCTGTTATCCACTTTCTTTCAGTTTCTGGATGGAGTTTATTTAATTTAGTCTCACAAGCAGCTGTGGCTCTTGTTCCAGAGCAGACTCCTTGGAAATAAACTGTTCTTGTGCTGTGGTCAGGCAAGGCTGTTGTTGTAAGGAAAAAAAACAGGCTGTATTCGATCACTTTTCCAAAGTATTGGGCAAACAGCAGGTTGGGTTTATGAGTCTGCAGTGCAGGCTGCATGTGGTAATGGTCTTTCATGTGATTTTTCTAGCAATCCACTCTTTTTCCACTTTGTCTATCCAGGGCTCCTGAGGAGTGAGTGGAAGTACCTTTCGACAGTGCTGTCTGCCTGATCTAGGAGTTGTGACTCTTAGTAGTACATGAAGTAACATGAAGTCCAGGAACACATTTTTTTAGGCAGTTCCGATTTTTATACTGCTGTTGGAATAGGGTAGCCTATTGGTTTAAACAGAGTAATTGAATAATCTAATATTTATGTTAATTCCACTGAAGAAGGAATTTAGCATAAAACCACAGAGGTCTTACTTTGAGTAGTAAACTGCCATAACTGGTATAACCAGTTGTGTTTTTCCCCATGGCAAGCACTACTAAAGAATGATGATGTGGCAGTTAAATACTGCCAAACCTTGGGTTAAAGTTTCTTTACTGTCAAAACTTCATGGGTGAAACGTTATTTCCAGAAAGGTTCAAAGAGGATACTCAGGTGTTAGTAATAGGACTTTGCCACCTTCTTAACTGAGAAAGTGCTTTTTAGGTAATAGCGGTTTCTTCCATTGTGTTTGTGGGAGCTGAGATTCAAATATTCACATTGCTGAAGGTTTGCAGGTTCAAGAACACAAGTTATGACTGTATGGAAGGGGGAAGATTTTTTTAACAATTTTGTTTCACAAGATTATATTATTGGGTTGTAGAGGGGATCCCAGCGCAAAGCAAAATTCCTGTTGAACCCTACTACAAGGCTGTGGGGTTTTTTTCCCCCTTAGTAGAATTTCAAGCCCACCTGTCTTGCCTGTTCTTCTCTATTATCCATACTCTACAGGTCTGCTAAATTGTTCTGATGGGTTCCCAAGTAACCTTTTCTGGAATAAATGAATAATAACTGCTCTACTCACTCTTCAAATAGTGTTGATAGCTGTTGGTACAAGTTGGCAGAAAAAAATGTGCTAATATCTCAGCTAAACTAGAAGTCATCAAATGCCCTCAAAGATGCTTTTTAGTATTTTTTTCACAATCTCCTCCAACCATGTTGCTCTGAAGTAGTTGATTCTTCAGGATGTTTTGCCAATTCTCAACCATAAAAATCGCTCTAAAGACAAAATTAAGTAACATAATGCAAAAGCCTGGAGAGTGAAGGATGTTAAACAAAGAGCCAAGCAGTCAAGAACAGTAGAAACATTTGACCTTTTATGTGTTGCTTGTCATAATGGTTTCACAGCAGTTTTTCCTGTGGCTATTGTTAGCCATGGCAAACCAAGGGGCGTTTTGACCGCTTATGCAATTGCTTACGTCAACCTTGAGAGCTGGCTGTTCTGTGTCACTGAAACAGTACTCGGGTCCACCTTGCAAGCAGCTGCATAGGGATCACTGCTGCTTTAGGAACAGTCGGCTGGTGTGCCAGAATGTAAGAACAGTAATACTAAAGTTGGGCGGACTGTGCATCTATCAAGACTCTACAGCCTGTTTTGACGATGGTGTTTACTCGAAGGGCTGTGAGGGAAGATCACGCTGTATTGTTGTTGTGCACGCCAAAAATGTTTTGTTAATCAAATCTCCTATCCATGTCTGTGAAATGATCTCCTGAGGGAATCTAGAGAAAATTATTTTCCCCTCTTCCTTCCCCCAACATTGTTTCCCCTTGGGTATAATAGCATTGCTTCCTGGCTCCTGCATGGATGAAAAAGAAGGAGAGAGGCAGGAATGTCAGTGTTGACTGTGTCAGCAAATAGGGTACCTGAACAAGAGAGACATTAGTTTGAATTGATAAAACTATATTTGTTGATGTTTAGTATAGAATACATATGAAAAAAAGTTTCAGGTTTGTTTTTTTTTAATACATCCATGGCTTTTCTCATAGGTTCTACAAGGGAAGGTTTCCTAAGATTAAGGCTCGAGACCGATTATGGGTAGAATGTGTCACAAACCCCATCTTCATATTGTCTTTTCTAATCTATGCACAGCAGGTGTTCCATATGGTGTTTTCTTTAGTAGTATTAAGCTACTAAGTTTTAAAATACTGGGTTTTAACCTAAGAGGACAAATGTATATTATAAAACAATTGGATAGTCATTTCAGAGAGAAGAAGCAAGTCTGCATTTAGAATGAGATTAAATACTGGATTGCATATATCCCCAGTTTTTCTCATTTGCAGTGAGGTTAGACCTGCCACTTGACAATTTTTATGAAGAATAATTCAAATATACACAATACTTATAATACTTACCTTGTTCTTTCCTAAGGACATTCGCTCAGTGTTCTCCATAAGTGAAACAATAGTAGTAAAGTAAAAGATGTTATGTGAGGGCAAACTGATACTGTGAGCTGTTCTTATTATTTCACAATAAGTATCTGAAAAAGGAATTTAAGATTAATTTGTCATTAACTATCTGTATCTCTATGTAAGTGATGAATTTCTGCATGCAAGTTAACTTATCTAGAAAAGTCTGTTGTTTGCTTGTCAATCTTCTGTGAGTCTACCAACTTTATTGGAAATATTTTGTTCGGAGCCTACATATACTATATATCATGACTATATGTGCCATTCTTATCAATTTTTTTTGAGACAAACCACTACTTCTAGGAATTTGTCATTTAACTGTTTAAAAAATTAAAAAATAGGACAGTAACAAAACAAAACAAATCCAAAAACAAACAAACAAAACCAACTGAAAGGCAATTTGGGTGTCATTTCAGGGCATGTTGTGCTCCAGAAAGAACGAGATCACTTATGCCTGTAAGTTCAACTTAATAGCCTTTGAAACAATATGACATATTGAATAGACACAAAATGTGTCTGTTGGAGAGGAATACTAATGGTTGACCTGGTCCTTGAACTTCAGGGGAGCAAAACTAGGTTTTCTAAAATATGGTGACATAGTGCCAAATTTTTACATTTTCCTGTTGGGTAAAACTTATCTGTAACTGCTCAAGTACTGAAAAACAGCTCAGTTCACATTGATTGATACTCTTTAAGTTCTATGTATAAGTGAGCAATAGATTTTGAATATGCAAATATGGTCTGTTTATCTGCAGCTCTCTTTAATTATCTTGTACATAACGGAGTTGCAAATAGAACAGTAAAAGGCTAAATGATACTCCAGTTTATCTGATAGTTCTGTCGTTTCCAGTACCTTGTTGTAGTTTTTCTGCAGACTGAATTTTAATTTTAAATGTTTTAATTTTATTTTTTTTTACCCTTTGAGGGATTAAGAAAATTTAATAAATGAAATGGAACAAATGAACTTTTTGCTGGGGTGTCTCATAAACCTTGATAGAGAGGAGAAGGAAATGGAAGAAATTGTATATGACATGTTAGTTCCAGTAGTGTTTTCAGTGAAAGAAAAAAATTGGTTCCAGTGAGCCTATAGGGGGTAGCTGTGTCCCAGGCACAATGTGTTTACTCAGTATGCTGCTGAATCTTTTTTTTTTTTTTTTTTCCCCAGTAATTCAACACACCGCCATAAAATCCCAGGTCTAAGAGAAGCGGAATAGAGAATGATTTAGCTGTGTAGTGTTTCATGCAGGGTCAATCATTTCTGTGTACCAAGAAGACAGTGGTGAGGCTCTGGTTCAGGTGCTCAGAATTGCTCTTTGGAGATTCTATTCCTTAGCTGTACAGGGGCTTCATGTAGAGAGGCCTGTATGGTAATTTAGGCTCCACAGTTAGATAACTTGGGTCAAACAACATGAATTTCTTTTCCCCCCTCACCACCTCCCAGGTGTATGAATATAGCAGGAGTTGCTCTCTGTGTAACAGATGATGTGCTTCTTATAAGGACATATGGAACTTCTTTATAGATGTCAGCTCCTGAAATAGGTTGAAAGAGTAATTTTGTTGATATAACTCCCATATAAAATCACAGTATTTCTTCTCCCGAGTAGTTGTGGATAATCTGTAAGATACGTGCTTTTCGGGACAAGTAGCAAAGCTGTGGATCCACCTGAGACAAAGGATTAAACAAGAAGTTGTAGTGAATGGAAGGAACTGCTAATGCAGCACTTGCAGACCAATTCCTCAAACTTGTTAGGTTAATAAACAAGTTCATTGGTGAGTAGTCTAACAGAATGAAAATACTTCTGGATTTAAAGCTAAGCATGGATGATTCTGCAGGATTTAGAACATCAGTGATGAGCCTTAAGAGATTTAGAGGAAAAAATAAATCTTGTCATTTTGTCATGATATAACTCTCGATTCGTTTTAGCTGAATTACAGGGGTAGCTGTTCATGTGGTTAAGAGTAGGAATACTTTCTTGTAAGTCTCTGTATATCTTGATGCTGAATGCCTGTACAGGCCCAGACTTCAGTTTTCACTCTCTTCCTGCATTGACAATGTGGATAATTGAAATCAGTAGGTTGCTCTGTTCTCTTTTGCTTGGGAAAGGCAAACTGAAATGTGATTTGAAGCTCCAAGTCCGTGTGTTTTCAGAGAAGACATAACTCTGCCCTGCCTAATCTTCATCTTGCAGTGAGACTGCTTCTTGTTTTGGAGGCCCATTTACTTGATTCAGTATAATCACAGCTTCCAGGAAGTGGAGTAGAAGAGACAGGTTGTCAGCCACGAGCTGTTGGAGGCACAGATGGCATTGATTCCCAACCTAAGCACATTTTCTTCCCTTCAGAGTATTTTGCATAAATTAAACTATCACTTTTAACTTCTACAGATAGAACTTAAAATTCTTAATTTTTATTACTTAGTACCACTCTAATATTACTGTATTAAAAGTTGCTAGGAATATTATGAATTTTATTAGAACTGTTATATTAAGTAAATCAACTGAAATGCATGATTCTGTCATATTTGAAGTTAAGTTGCAGAGTTTTTAGGGTGCAGAGAGTCTGTTCAGATTTGAAGAACCACAGAACTTTTTAGCTGCTTTCAAAGAACAGTAAACTGAGGGGCAGTGCTATCAATGAAAGTGCAGATTCTTCTCTCTCTCTTTTGATGAACATATTAGTTTCACATAAAGGTTGCTGAGTCCTGCTCTGCCTCTCATTCAGTTCCCTTTCATTGTTTCTGGATGCATCTGAGAAGAATGTGTTGTGCAATCTACTGCCTTTCTACATAACTATGCTAGGTCATGTTTGGATGTTAAATTTGATCTGTAGATCAGCATTTAAATGTTTTTGCAAGAATTTCAGCTTATTTCTTGGTTCTGAGAATTTTTGATTAGATCTAAAGTTTGTTGTAGGTACAGTCTTCACAGTGGAAAAGATTCATGTTTGCTATCTCTGGTGGCCTATTTCTTTTTTCTATAGCTAAGCTAAGAGTGCAGTAAGAGCTGTGTAACCAGTGCTTGGCCAAGGAGAGAGATTTGAATTAGGAGGAAAGGTTGTATTTTTTTATAAAAAATTGATTTCCTCATAACCTAGGAGAGCATTGAGATCAAAACTTCACATTGCCTCATGACACTTCTTATATTTACACTCACTGGAGAGGAAAAATTATCTGAGTGATGTTGATACACAGAATTGCTTAGTAACAATTTAGCTGTTGGTGAGAAGGCACTCAAACCGTCTTTTTCTTATGATTAATCTTCAGATACTACTTGCATAAAGTTGTTCAGCTCTTGGGAAACTGGACAACTTGATCTGCAACAAAATGCAATATCATAAAGCTAAAAAGAGAGAAGCAAGCATGTACAAATACTGCACAGAGTGTGAGCTAGAAGGTAAGCCTTAGGTATGCTGGAGTTTAAATCACTCAAAACACTATGAAAGCATTTACCGATTTTCACAGAAAAATGTAGATGGTGTATCCAGATGGTCTTGGAGAATATAGAGAATCTGAGGATTTTTCCGTGGGAATAAAAGTGCCATTCTCCAATGCGAGTGTACTCCATCAAGTGTCATTCCAGCATCACTGGTAATAAATCTCGGTAGGGTGATGTATTATGCCAGAAATACTGTGAAGTTCTGTGTGCATTCCAGCTGGTTTAGCTTCCCATGGGAATAATGTGTGGGTAACACTACAACTCAGATAAACTCTGCCACAGATGCAGAGGTGCCATAGGTGACTGTTTGCAGGGCCCTCTTGGTTCCCGCATATTTTGTTAGCTGTGGTGGAGGACTGTGTGAATAATGTGGCTGTACCACTTCTGAAGCCAAGCTGAGTCTACGAACAGTTCAGCTGTATTTCAGTGTCCAGGCCAATGGGCTGTGCCAGTCCTTTCTGGTGTCAGTCTGCAAACAAGGATATTTGTGGAACGCAACACTGAGGCTTCTTAGTGGCTCCTCAGAGGATCTGGTAGGGCCTGCTGGCTTACGAACCCAGCTGCGTTCTGCATGGAACGGGATGTTTCAGCACTGTGGTCCCTTGTGTTCTGGGCAGACTTCTTGTGAAAAGGGCCAGCTCAGGTTTAATGCTGAAACTGAGGTAGTGTCTGATGCCTCAAAACACTGGCAAGTACTTGCAAAATTTCTGGGGCTGCATGTGGGCTTCTTCAGGGAACCTCAGATGCAGCACTGTGCAGCAATAAACATGGATTTGCATTAGTCAGCTGTACTGTAGCACTGCTAGTGAGCCACCTATGTTTGCTTCCCCTCCCCCCCATATCTAGAGTATTCCTACCTTTTGTTTGCCAAGATAAAGGCTCTGTCACGGAGATCACTCTGTCCTGAAAGGTAATGGAAACTTTCCCATACAAATGCTTTCAGATTGGGTGGTGAATGCTTCTTTTTTTTTTTTTTTTTTTATTTTTTACATCCAGCATCAGCATGATAATATTCACTGAAACTTTTGTTTAGTTTTAATACAATGGGAAGAAAAAAGAAAATGAAAAAAGTCCTTTACATCAACTCATTGGGACAAATTAAGCTTGTTTTTATATATAAAACTGTATGATAACAAGTTAATTTTGACTGGAGTTTTCAGGGAAGGTGGTGGACTCTAATTAGTGTCATGTGCTTCCCACTGTAGTCAGCTTTAGCAAAGAGCAATTCTCTTATTACTGCTGTTCAGGACATTTATGTCTTATTCTTCGAAAGCATAAAAGAGTTCAAACCTGAAGTAGTCAAAGGTTATGTGCTAATTCGTTGGTCTCTTTCTGCAGCCTCAGGGCCAGTAGAGATTCTTTGTTAAATGGTTATGAAGTGTTCCTTTTAATTCCAGGATATTTCCTTGGGCTGTTTCCAGTCTACTTTTATTAGCATCTCTCACTTTGTGTGGCTAGACTTATGACTTCGGGATTCCTATTAAAAAAAAAAAAAATAAAACAAGATCTCACTGCTTTCAGCTATCCCAACTGCTTTTGATAATGTCTTTTGTTACAGTTGAACCAATATCTTAATGCTTTTTGATTCCTGGACTTGGGTTAGACAGTAACAACATATGAAGTTAGATATTATAAAAAAATAAATAAATTATGACCCTGTTAAATGACTCCAGGGATAATTTACACTGTACTTGTAACAATATCTGAAGAGTGAAAACAGCTAATGGTAAACATTTTAGCTATGAATGCAAATAAACTGGGACTAAAAGCTGAAAATGTTGTGCATACTCTTAGAAAGAGACCATACTATACTTTTTTCTTCTGCGTGTCTAGCCACAGTGGTCATGGTGCAGTGTTATTCATTACACCATTATTGTGGAAATTCCTCTGTATTGAGGAATAGCAGCAAACTTACTGCTGCTTTCCAATCTCATCTTTTATGTTGTAGAAATTTTCACCGAATGCCATAGATTGAAAGGGAGGACTGGAAATTACTGTTCAACTGGGCCTGGTTAGAGCAGATTGCTTGGGGCTACCTACGTCCAGCACTTGCCTCACTGGGCAGCTTGTTCCAGGGCTTGATCACCCTCATGATGAAAAATTTCTTGCCTATATGAAGCTGAAATTTCATATGTTCCTGCTTGTGTCCATGGCCACTTGTCCTTCCAATGTGGATCTCTGAGAAGAGTTTGACTGTCTCCTCTACATCTCTCATTAGGTAGTTGTAGACAGCAATAAGGCCTCCTGTTAGCTTAGTAGTCTTATAGTTGAACATATATGTTATGACCATTGGACCCACTCCAATATGCCAGTGTTTTTCTTGTATGGTGAGCCCAGAACTGGACACTACTCCTGATGTGATCCCACAAGGCTGTAAGGATTTTATGGGACGATGACAAAAGCATTGTTAAAATCAGTTTACAACATCTCCTCATTCACCAGAGGCAGTCATTTCATAGTAGAAGGCAGCTGGGTTAGTCAAGCATTATTTGACCTTAAAAAGTCCATGCTGGCTTTTCCCATTCACCTTTTTGTCTTTCATGTAGCTGAGAATGGTTTACGGAAGGGTTTTCTCCATTATCATTACAGGAACTAAGTGTGAGGTTGTTGAGCCTGAAGCTTCCTGGATCCTCTTGGCTATGTTTTTGAAGATGGACGTGGTGTTAGTCTTTCTGAAGTAATCAGCCACCTCTTTTAATCACCATAACCTCCAAAAGAACAGAGGGAACAGCGTTGCAATGACAGAAGCCAGCTCCCTCAGCACTCTTTAAGATCTATCTCATCTGGTCTCATGAATGTCCAAATGGATTGGGTACCTCTTAACTCAGTCTTTCTGTGATACAGGTAATGATGCATACCCACAGACCCTGACAGTAGGCTCAGATAACTAGAGAGACACAGGCAGACCTTCCAGTGAAAACCAAGGCAAAAATGTACCTCTTCCTTTCCATATTCTCCATCACACTGTGGGCCTGTGTCTTCCTTAGCCTGTGCTTTGGTGCTGCTGTTTTTACAAAGGATTTCTTGTGGCCCTTTGCATCTCTTGCTAGGTTCAACCCCTGCATGCCTTTGGCTTTCCTAACTCCATCCCTGCATAGTCAGGCAATGCTTTTGCATTTTCTGGAGTAACCTATCCTTGCCTCCATCTTCCATATGCATTAGGTTTGCATTTGAGTTCACTAAAATTAATCTGTGCTGGCCTTCTGCCACAGGTGCTCACACTTCTGCCCATAGAAATGGGCTGTTCATCTTGCTGCCTGGCAGAAAAGGACCTGAGAGTGTTGGTTGATAGCAAGCTGAATATGAGCCAGCAGTGTGTTCAAGAAGCCCAACAGCATCCTGTGTTATATCAGAAACAGTGTGTCCAGCAGGAGCCGGGAAGTGATTGTCCCCCACCACTCGGCACTGGTGAGGCCCCAGCTTGATTGTTGTCGTCAGTTGGGGTCAGTGCAGTATAAAAAAAGACATCGGTGTGCTGGAGCAGGGCCAAAGAAGGGCAATGACGCTGATGAAGGATCAGGAGCACAAGCCCTGTGAGAAGTTGCTGAGGGAACTGGGATTATTTAGCCTGGAGAAAAGAAGGCTGAGGGGAGACCTTATTGCTCTCTGCAACTACCAGAAAGGAAGGAGGAGCAAGGTGGGGGTCAGTCTCTTCTCCCAGTAACAAGCAATAGGACAAGAAGAACAGGAATTAGCTTGCATGTTAGGAAAAACTTCTTCGCTGAAGGGGTTGTAAAACCTTGGAACAGGCTACCCAACGTGGTGGTTGAGTCTCCATCCCTTGGAGGTATTTAAAAGATGTGTAGATGTGACATTTAGGGACATGGTTTAGTGGTGACCTGGCAGTGCTGGGTTAAGAGTTGGACTTGATGATCTTAAAGGGCTTTTCCAACCTAAATGATTTTATGTGCCTTGAGGAGGTTGACCTTGATGTTTTGCTGAGTTCTTCCTGATACCCGGCTAAGGGTATGACCTATCTAGTAAGACTGTGTTTTTCTTAAAAATAAAAGCCTAACATTGCAAGCTAAAAATTGATATATTTGCAGGAGAACTAAGGTAGAAACATGAGTATTCCTGTAATGGAGCATCAGCTACATCCAGCTCAAATATTCTTTTATTATGTTCCTCTATGTTTGTTTCTGCTTTGAATAACTATGCTAATAAATACTGTTTCCATTTCAGTAGAGTTTAACTGTGATGCTGAAACATGAATTAGTCTTCAGTGCTGAAAATATTATATGTATATTTACTTTGAAACAAGGTCTGTGTGAATGGCAATTGTTTAAGGTACCATTGAGATCTGTGGGACCCAAACTAAATGCACATTTGTGGTCTAAAATTTACAGCTGAAACAATGGCGTAATAGCAGTGGACATGTAGGTTTTCTAGAGTGTTCTCAGTCACTGAGAAAGGTAAAACTCAGCTGGGACTTCTGAGGTATAACTGATCTCTTTTTCCAGCATCTGGAATGATTGGGGTCCAGGAACATTCTTGGTGGAAGTTATAGGTGAAATACTGCAAAGCCTTATCAAAAGCCATCTGATTCATTTTCAGCACCCACAGTTTTGTTTTCTCAATACCGGTGCTTACTAAGCTGTTGTACAAGCTGAATTCTTGTTTAGGACCAAAAGCTAGCTCTTTACTGGAAGTAAAACAGGCCCAGGGATTGAGCTTGAGCACTGGGCTGCGGCCTGTTCCCAGGGTTTAATTGCTGCAGTCTCTCTGGCATGTTTTTTATCTGTACCACCTAGAACTCTCAGGAAATCTCCATCTTTCCTGACATGTTCTGGGTGATACCACATGCCAGGAGCCATTTCTAACAGGCAGTGTAGCCAAGTCCCCACTTCTGTTTCCTTCCAGCCTAATTGGCCATATAACACTATCCGGTAAGGTCTTGTATCCTCAACTGCCTCAAATGTCATTGTGTCACACTGCAGGACAGGGAATACATGTCCTCATTTTCATCCCTTGAAAGCACTGTCCTCGTAGCCATGATGCAGTCCTCACTTTGAACAGAAATTCTTGACAAATAATATCTGAAGGGCATAGAGGTGCTATGTAGGACTTGGAAGAGTATAAGAAGATTACAGAGGCAATATATAAGGTCAGATGCTTAGGAAGAAAGAGCATGAGCTATGCTTGTGAATGAGAACTGTTTCACATTACCTTGATATATATATATTTATTTGTTTTTAAGGACACTGGTTTCTAGGAGAGTCACATGGATGTGTACAGTGTGTAAGGCCAGTGTCTTAAACCCATTCCCTGTGTTGGTCATTTACACTTCATTCCACATAATATGCGTGTTATCCCACCTAGATAGGCTGTTCTTTGCTTCCTGACAAACCAAGTGTGCTGCTGACTGAGTCATGGATGTGTATACAAGCCAAATCCCATGTACCTATCTCACTTGCACACACCTACAATTGATTTAAGGAGGACTGGTGTTAGAACAGTGAAGTCAAGCTTAAAGGTCTTAGAAAATTGGAGTTAATGTTGCCTGTGCTTTATGGCTCTAGAAACTACAGCAAAGCCATGACCAGTGCTGTCTATTCTGCATATTGTCTGACTCAAGGGTGCTATAATGCAAACAACAAACTGAAACAATTAATTGTTCATCTTTGTTTGTTGTTTAGCTGTTGGCCTTTGCATTTAAACTCTGAAGACATTTCTTGTGGTCTCTCCTTCAGTGCTTATGAGCACTTCACAAAAATTCCAATTCAGGAAGATTTCCTGCTCTGATGTAAACTTTTAGCCTCTCATGGAACTTTGCCAGGAATTTTCATGGGTACTGACAGCAGAGAATTTAGAATCGGAAATCTGGGATTTGGCTCTGTTCGGCTCCAAATGGAAGTGCATGTGCTTCATGGCTGCAGGAAGCACTCGGGTTGTTTGCCTTCCCTTGTTCAAGTTCTTGCAATCTGTTCTGGTCCCTTTGCCCCTGCAGTGCTAACCATACAGTCTGTAGGCAGCACTGTTCTAGACATGTTTCCAGTCTCACATCTCCCCGTTGAAGCCCTTTTTCTCTTTCACCCAGATTAGTGCCGAATTTCAGTTTCAGCACCTTTACCTTCCTAGCTGCTTTTTCTGTTAACCTTTTCTCAGTAAAAGAGCTTCACATCTTAGCGCAGCCTGTTGGTGTGTTCCTTCTGTGCCTGGTCTTACCAAGGTCATTTCCCAGCAGCACAATCTGATCAGCTTTGGTCTCATCTCCAGTGCCTCCATTTGCATACTGACTGTATGCTGGACAATAGAGTCCTCTCTGACACCAGCAGAGGAGAAGCCAGGTGCTTGTTGTTTGTAAGGAGTGTTTGGCTTTGCTTGTAAGTTTGTCCTGGAAAGAGTGTGTGCTTAGTTACTGGTAGGAAGTGATGTGTGTGCCATCTGGTCAGCTCAAAATATAGTGGGAGAATGAATGTCTCCAGCTTGGATACTTAACCTACAAAATCTAAAGTCTAAGTGCATGTAAATCATACTCTATCCTCGAGAATTATGACGTTCCTCAAACTAGCAACTACTTGATGGTTACATTTTGTATCAGTGGCTCAAGACATGATGTAGCTAGTGTTCTTAAAAAGAGATCAGTAGATGAACTTTGTTGTGGCTAAAACTACTGGGGGAGGGGGCGGGGACTTGACTGTGGAAGATGCCTTGCATGGACAATTTTGTCTTCTCAAAAGTCACTGAATTTATGCCAGGTAAATTTACTTTTGCTGGAAATTTTTCTAGCATATAATAATTGGCAACATCAGAATCACCACTTAAATTTGTTTGTCATGGATTTAAGTGAGAAATGTGTATTACTCAAAGAAGACATTAGTTTGAAAAGTTTCCTGTTACAACATCTTAAACAAGATGCTACAATGTAGTTGATTTCTGTGTGAAAAGATAGGGGGTTTCTAGTGTCTCACTTGAAAATTATGTTTTAAAGATGTTTGTATTGACTGATATTTTTTAATTTTATTTAAGTGTCTGAAGAAAACAAGAAACATGGAAGGTCATAAGTAGTAAGTACCTTGATCATTTTTTCTTATTCTAAAGAGCTAGTTGTGTTTGGCATGTTGATTTGTCACTGCCTGAGTCTTACCGTGTTATGTTCTGGCATCAGTATTTATATGAAGTCACTGGTAGACATTCTGTTTAAAAACAAGAAAAGCTCAAAAAATGAAAAACTGCCAAAGAATGGAAAAATTGAGTGAATTGACTAGATAGAAGAATAGCATGTTGACAGTTTCCTACTTGATGGAAAGAAGTTTATGAACTGCTGTATCTAAAGAGGTGTATCTGTGGCCATCACCTTTAGAGTAAGGTACATTGTTCTTTTAGTTACCATCTTGTGGTTGTTTAACAAAACCTAATTAATTCATAATAGTTCATGATTACTTGACACAAAAATCCATCTTAAAAGGTTTTGACAAGTAACTACCAGTAAAAGTTACTCACTGAATATTGTGGTAATGTGATTATAAATCCTGCATTACCGTAAGTATAAACAGGAGCCAGTGAGTTCTCAAAATGAAATTAGAAGCTGAATTTGTGTGTAGTAGTAAAATATTATATACCTCTTATTCCTTCCACTGGTTTATCAGTCTCTAATTCAGGAATTTGTATTAATTCCAGCATAATTTCTTCTTTCTTTTGGTGACCTCATTTTAATAACTCATCTTTATTCCTTGCACCATACCCCCAGAATGTCTAGTGATCTCAAGTGAGGTAAATATCAAGGCTGGTTGACATTGGATGAATTATGGTGTTTTCTTCACTTGACCAGTGAACTGAACGATCAGTTATTTGCACAGCTGTAGCAGAAGTTAAAGCACACAGCTAGCCAGATGGCTAGGGGCTTTGTACTAACTTGTGAGCATTTCAATCTTTTTTTCTTCTTATTTTTTAAGTAAGGCTGTTTTTATTAAGCTCATATTCTGTTTTGTTGTCATGCTGGGAGATCTTCTTGTTATTTGAGGTTGTAGATTTATTTATTTTTTTTGTTTTTAATTATTATTTAAAAGATGCAACATGGGGTTTTGCCTAACTTGACAGACTGTCCTTTTTCAGAGTGCATACTGATTTGTGCAGAATTCCACGAGAAATGTGATACGTGTTGCATGTGTGGTATATTTTGTGCTGTAGCACCAAAAATGGCCTTTATTTTATTTTTAATGAAATCTGTAAATTAAACCATTGGAGCTAATGTTTGGGTAGTATTAAACAGGTAAATACCTTTGCTTTTAAAGTTTGGGGAAGGAGCCAAGAAGTGTTGTATAGAAGTGCATTTTGAATTTTGTTCTTGCTCACTTCCAGTTTAATTTCTTATAATATCTATGGTGATTAAGGTGCTGTCTTCTAATGCACTGATGAAAAATAAATAAAACAAGTAACAAGCAAGTGAAACAAACTTCATTTTTGGGTTAAACTGTGTCACTAGTAACTATGTAGGGCAGATGTGCCACTCTCTTGGATAGTATGTGTGCCAAAGGCTGCTTGTTTCAGAATGGCTATAGTATTTCACAGCTAGGATATCTCTCTCTATATATCTGTGTCTCTCAATATGTGACTTGATGTGCATATTGGGTCTGAAGACATCTTGGGGTAGCATCTCTGAGCTGTCTGCACGTAGTGGGCAGCGTCTCATTACTGAGACTGAGTGAACCACAGTTTCACTCCACAGATGGAGAGTATCTTTTCTGAAAATACATTCAATGTCTTTAATTTTCCTGGAGTATTTAATACAGCAAGTTTTAGCAACCATTTACTTCTAAAGATCTGCAAAATCGCTGTGGCTTTCTATATATGTACGTAGGGGAAAAGTAGTGTGCTTTTGCAGAAATTAATAATGGAATGACACTACCTGAAAGAGACGGAAGATTTCATTGTAAGGCTCTAATTTCTGTTAAACAGTCTTGGTGTGGAAGAATCCCTGCTGGAATTGTTGCTCACAAACAGAGAAGGACTTGTGGGTGGTGTGAAGGTTGGAGGCCATCTTGGGCATAGTGAACATTTCATGATCACTATGTTTTTCAATTCCTGTTGACCTGTTTAGAAGACTAGATGACATAGTCCTTTGGTAGGCAGTCCTGAAGAGCAGAGGAGTCCAGGAAGGCTGGACATTCCTCAAGAAGGAAGCCTAAAGGCATAGGAGCAGGCTGTTCCAGGGTGCTGTAAGATGAACTGGTGTGGAAGAAGACTGGCCTGGCTGAACAGAGACCTTTGGCTGTAACTTGGGAAGAAAAGGAAAGTCTGTAGCCTAGGGAAGAGGGGACAGGCCACTCGGGAAGACTACAAAGATTTTGTGAGGTTATGCAGACAGTAAATTAGAAAGATCAAAGTCCAAATAGAAGTTAATCTGGCTACTTCCATAAAAGACAATTAAAAATGTTTCTATAAATACAATCTCAAGAAAAGGAGGGTTAAGGAGAGTCTCCATCCTCTATTAGATTTAGGGGAAAACATAGTGTCCATGGATGAGGAAAAAGCTGAAGTACTTGAATGCCTTCTTTGCCCTGGTCTCTAATAGTAAGACCTGTTTTTCTCTGTGTGCCCAGCTCCCTGCACTGGAAGACAGGGATGGGAAGCTGAATGAAGCCCCCATAATCCAAGAGGAAATGGTCAGTGACCTACTCTACTACTTAGACACGCAGACGTCTATGGGTCTGGATGTGATCCACCTAAGGGTACTGAGGGATATGGTGGAAGTGCTCACCGAGCCACTTCCCTTCATTTATCAGCAGTCCTGTCTAACCGGGGAAGTCTCAGTTGACTGGAGGTTAGCAGATGTCATGCACAAGAAGGACTGGAAGGATCCAGGAGACTGGATCGGACTGACAGGCACATCAGTCCAACCTTGGTGACAGGGAAGGTTATGGAGCAGATCATCTTGAGTGCCATCACGTGGCACCTAAAGGACATCTAGATAAGGCCCATCAGCATGAGTTTATGAAAGGCAGGTCCTGCTTAATTAACTTGATCTCCTATGACAAGGTGCCCTATTTAGTGGATTAGGGAAAAACTATGGATGTTGCCTACCTAGATTTGAGTAAAGCCTCTGACAGAATTTCTCACAGCATTCTGCTGGAGAAACTGTCTGCTTCTAGCCTGGATGGGTGTATTCTTCACTGGCTAAAAATCTGTCTGGATGGCCGGGCCCAAAGGGTGGTCGTGAATGGACTTAAATCCAGTTGGCAGCTGGTCACAAGTGGTGTTCCTTAGGACTCGGTATAGGGGTCACTTCTATCTTTATTAATTATTTGGATGAGGGGATCAAGGGCACCTTCAGTAAGTTTGCAGATGACACCAAGTTGGGCTGCTGTGTTGATCTGCTTGAGGATTGAGAGGCTCTACAAAGGGACCTGGACAGGCTGGATCCATGGGCCGAGGCCAACGGTTTGAAGTTCAACAAGGCTAAGTGCCAGGTCCTGCACTTTGGTCCCAACAATGCCCCTCAACACTACAGGCATGGGGAAAAGGACCTGGAGGTGTTGATTGAGAGCTGGCTGAATATGAGCCAACAGTGTGCCCAGGCACCTAAGAAGGCCAACAGCATCCTGGCTTGTATCAGATATAGTGTGGCCAGCAGGACTAGAGAAGTGAATGCTCCCCTGTACTTGGCGCTGGTGAGGACACACCTCAAATGCAGTTTTGGGCCCTTCACAATGAGGACGTTGAGGTGCTGGAGTGTGTCCAGAGAAGGGCAACAAAGCTGGTGAAGGGTCTAGAGAATAAGTCTTAGGAGGAGTGGTTGAGTGAACTGAGTTTGTTTAGCCTGGAGAAAAGGAGGCTCAGGGGAGACCTTATTGCTCTCTACAACTACCTGAAAGGAGGCTGTAGCCAGGCGGGGACCTCTCTGTTCTCCCAAGTAACAAGCATTTAGACAAGAGGAAATGACCTCAAGTTGCACTAGGGGAGGTTTAGATTGGACATTGGGGAAAAATGTCTTCACTGAAGGGGTTGTAAAACCTTGCAACAGGCTGCCCATGGCACCATCCCTTGGAGGTATTTAAAAGATGTGTAGATGTGGCGTTTAGGGACATGGTTTAGTGGTGACCTGGCAGTGCTGGGTTAATGGTTCAACTTGATAATCTTAACAGTCTCTTCCAACCAAAATTATTCTATGATTCTATCTGCCGGTAGAAAATGATCCTTGAAAAAAAGATTACCTGTTATGGACTCACAGTTGTCATGTAGTCATTGAATAACAAAAGATGTGAGTTATTATCTTTCACATAATGTGCTCAAGAGGGATGAGTGTTCTTGTAATTCTTTATTATTCAATTGTCAAAAAGGGAAGGCATGAATTAGTCTAATTCCGTTCATGAAATGAACTTTATGAAATCCTGACACTGCTGAAGTTGCATTAAAATTGCTCCCTGCTTAAGTTTGCATGAAACTCTCCCTTTAGCTGTGTAAGAATAAAAAGTTAATCCCATGGGCTGTAAATCACTCCATAATGCATTGGGGAGACTTTTTTACAGCTGGTTATTTGGCAGTGCTGCATGCTAAATACATTCAAACTGAATGCAGTGTATTATTTTCCAAAGTAGGATGGGAAATATGGTACTAATTTAGTTGTTTTGTTATTAATGCATAATGAGGAAATGCATGTTATAGATGTCTGCATGCAAATTCCATATTCTTGATGTAAATATATTAATCTAACATGTTAGATTTCTTTTTTAAGCATCTTATCAAAGTTTTGTAATTTTGTTTCTTACTATTCTAGCAACTATCCGAGGGAATTTTATGACCAATATGCTCAAAGCCAAGAAAAATCTGTGGTCAATAAAATGCAACAGAAATACTGGAAAACAAAACAAACCCTTATAAAGGTTACGGGAAAAAAGGAAGATGAACACGTTGTGGCTTCAGATGCAGATCTGGATGCAAAACTAGAGGTTTGTAATGCTTACATAATGTATATTCTCTCTTAAATTTTTAAAATATTTTCATTTCCAGAAAGCCTCTAATACGTGTACACATATAATAATCTATATATATTTTTATCATTCCTTTCTTCCAATATATTTTCCAGTTTTTTACAAAATACCGATGTAAATATGGGGAATATAGTGGCATTTTGTAACACAAAATCCCACATCCCTCAAAGTTTAT
This sequence comes from Chloroceryle amazona, assembly GCA_027560015.1. Taxonomy (NCBI): domain Eukaryota; kingdom Metazoa; phylum Chordata; class Aves; order Coraciiformes; family Cerylidae; genus Chloroceryle; species Chloroceryle amazona. The sequence continues at coordinate 19,133 of JANHFX010008027.1, forward strand.
TTGGAACCTAACATCTCTCTCATAGTTATTTTCAAGCGTGGGGGGCATTTCGTTTTCCTTTTGTTGGCACAAAGGACATAATACTTTTTGCTTATATTAGTCATTCTTATCCCTTGCTTTTATCAGTTTTAAGATTTATATTTTTTACTAATATTCTCTAGTGTATATACAAATGACATTCTTTATGCAGTTATGAAATACCACATATTTGAGAAGAACATGCAATATATCATGCAATATACCAATAAGGAGCAAGGTGCACAGTGCTTTCTGGAGCTTTTGTGTAGACAAGTGAGTTCTGATAGGACCAAAGAAGCTTCTGAAAGTTGTAAAGTGTAACCAAGAGAAGAAATCCTGCTGTGTGAGAAATACAGTCCTACTGTTAGTATCCTCAGCCCCCCTTGAGGGGGGAAAAAGGTTTCTACAAGTTGAAGAGCTTGAACATCTTTGATACAAAGGAAGGTATAGAGAATAGACTTCCAAAGTGTAATAATCCTGTTAGTGTCCAGCTAAGATTTAATGGTATGGTTTTATTATGTAAGCGTAAAGGTTTTGTCTTACTGGTTTTCCTGCAGTTTCTTAGAAAATTGTTGACTTGGGATTTTCAGTTCACTGCCATTTTAGCTGAAATAGACTGTTTTACAACAAACAAATCCGTAGTTCTAACTACAGTAGTGATAACTTGTGACAGTTCTTCATGATGGGTTATAAATCAAGAGTCTTGATGTAAAACAAGATGGAAGGAGGGAATAATATTTTATAAATATATACCCAAGTTCTGACCATACTGTGTTGCAGATTCATCAGGAAGGATGCTTTGTTAGCTCAGATGGTATTTGACATAGGGAAATTTGCATTTACCAGACAAAACCTATATTTTTACTTGGAGAAATTCTTAACAGCAAATCACACTCCTAGTTGAAAAACCAAGACCCGTGTAAATGTATGGGAAGTCAAGCACATGCAAAAGAGGACAGTTACCGTGCCAGTACTCTATTTGCTTGTATTTGAGTAATGCTTGAGACAGTGGAGTTTAGGTTTAAGTTACAGGTTGGAGATTGTAGGCAGACAGAAAGAGTAGTAGTTTTTCTGTTTCCTAGAGACAGTCTCCAAACATAGGCAAGACTGACTTTTTTTCCCTCTGCTTCCTTTGGAAACTGCTGCTTTATAAATTTGCTTAGAAAATTGGAGCTATGCCAGTAAAAAGTTCACTTTAATTCAGTAATTTACTATGCTGGCATACCAGTGCAAGTTTCTTCCATTAGACTTTGCAGTATGCATATTGCCACACACTATTGGTAAACATTAGAGACATTCAGATAATTTCTCTGCTCTACTGTGAGTTTTTTTAGAAACAAAGATTTATACATATTCACATATATCCAAAGATACCAATTAAAAAAGAAAAGCAAACAAAAATAAACAAGATGAAACAACATAACTGTTTTGGTTAACTTTCAGCTGTTTAAAATAGATCTGTTTCCAAAATTTTTCTTCCCTTTATTTTAATTTTGTAGGTTATAATTGGTCTGTCTGTAGTTTCAGTGGACAACTTAATTGAAAGAAAAGCATAATTGATAAGGAAAAATTACTTTGAAGATGGAAAGATTAATCATTGTTCAAGAAAATAGTGATACCTAATAATTTCTACAAAAAATGAAACTCTTTCTTATATTTTAATTGTCAGTGTTTTTTTTCCATACACTTATATATGTTTTTTGTGTGTGTGTGTATTTTGTTTCAATATCAGCTGTTCCATTCAATTCAGAGAACATGTATGGAGTTGCTGAAAGCAATTGAACTGTATCAAAAAAGGATTTGTTGTAAGTATGATCAAGTAAAGTGGTTAAAATGATAAGGAGGTCTGCGTTATGGAATCTTCGAATAGATGATAATCTAAAAATTAAAATAGGGAGCTACTAGGATTATTCTGTTTAAAAATAAGGATAACTTTCCTTGCAGACAGATAAAGGCAGACTTATTTGCTTGGAGATACCGTTGTCTTGAAGTTTTATATTTGATATTATGCAGTGATAGGTAGCAATAATTAGGGCATAAAACTTGCTTTTTAAAGTTTGGGGTGTTTTCCATTACTTGCTTGGTTTGTTTAAAAGCAGAAATATCTTGTCTTGGAAATCTGAACTCTGTTTTGAACTGGTTTAATTTTTGTTTCGTTTTTTTGTTTTTTTTTTAATCAGGATTGGCCATGAAGAATATTTGGCTTATTACTAGTTCTATAATTAAATGTTCCATGCTATTACAATGATTTTGATACTGCTGACTTAGATGTCACAGGTGTACAGTAATTAGGCAGTCATTGGTGAGAGACAGAGGACCTCATTTGTCAAGTTTCAAACAGAGGTTGAATGACCTCTAACAGTTCCTTGCAATGAATATTGTTTGATTCTCTGCTGCTTTGATTTCTGGCCTGGAAAAGAGAATCCAACTTTGGAGACATCTTTCAATTTACTTTCTTTTGTTGAATGTTATCTGTGTTTTTCTGGTCTTCCCTTTTCCTTTGCCTGTCCAAAGAAGGTCAGAAATAACGTTTCAGTATCTGGAGGTAAAATTAGAATACAGTATTGTAGTGTATAGAGTTCAAGAAGTGTTCCCCAGGAGCAGTTGAAATCTCTTACAGAAAGATGTGTGTGCAGCATGTTCTACCAGACTGTGCTATGAGTCTGCACTGGAACTGACTGTCAACAATTGGAAAAATGGCAGGAGGACATCAAGAGATCTTTCATTATATTAGTCCATTCTCCCCATTGATAGTGAGAAGAAATTGGTACTGTAGAGGACAGCCACTTTGGAAGCTTTATAGATGAGGACATAATGAAATGTTTTTGTAAGGATGTGAGATCATGAAGACCCATGGTCCCAGTTTGGAAGGAGTCAACAATTCAGTGTAAAAACACTTTTATTTTTCTTCATCTTCTTGTTTAAAAAAAACCAATCACTTAATTTGAAATAAGAATATTTCAGATATTTGAAATACAAATTAAAAATAGTGTTCAAGTTTTGTAAAATGTTAGAGCTGTAAAACAATTTTGCAGAGTAATTTGAAAATAAATGTTCATTAAAATAAAATACTAGGTTTTTCATATAAGAAATTAATTTCTGTAGTCAAGCATGCAAAATGGAGAGCAAGAGCAAAGCAAGCCAATGAGCCTTAGATAGTATTAGAATTAGCTTCAGTGAAGCTATGCTACCAAAGATCATCTGAGGCAGTCCAGGTGCTAAAAATGGGTTTAAAAAAATCCCCACAAAACAAACAAAACCCAAACCAAATAATGGAAGATTAAAAGGTACTGTACTTGAGATTGGGCCCTTTGTGTGGTCTAACCAACATAATCCTTTTGTTCAAGGAAGAAATAGCATGTTTCTTTTGTTGTATTTTGGCACTGATGGAATTTTGTAATTCTTGTTAAGTAATTTAACAAATGTCTTGATCGAATTAGTGATTTAGAGTGACTTAACCTGTTTGATGTTAAGCCAGTTTTAAAGCTGTTAGGAACCTGTTAAATAACATGTTTGACCACTCATTTATTTTTCATTAGTTCTGTCTCAGGAAGAAAATGAGTTGGGGAAATTCCTTCGATCACAGGGTTCTCAGGATAAAACGAGAGCAGGAAAAATGATGCAAGCCACAGGAAAGGCCCTCTGCTTTTCTTCTCAGCAAAGGTATGTGTGTCAGAATTGCTGTCTGATTTACAAAGTACATGGAATAATAGTAGTTCATTCACAGTTGTCATAATTCATTTTGCCATTCGAAGTGTGTGAGGAACCAAATGATAGGAAAGTTGTTATTGACCAAACCTGTTGTAGTATCTGCCATATTACTGGTGTGCTCTGTGTAGTTTTGCCCCATGCTGTTTTTTGACATATGGACCTGCTATGCCTGTGTATCTCCAGATCCCTCACCTGTGCTGTTCAGCTCAGCAGTTCTAAAGCTGTACAGATGCATCTGCGCAGCCTCTCTAGCAGTGGGGTTGTAAAGGAGTTGATACTATGTCCTTCTCCTGCTTGATGGCACTTCGCAGTCAACAGAGAAATGCTAAGGAGGCTCATTGTGGAGGTGTCTCTGTCCTGGGAGGACAAGGGGGTAAGGGAATGCCTTTTTCTGGGCCATGGAGTTTCATATCTCAAGTAGATGGAGGAGAAAAGAGCAGTCTGAATGCTATTTTCTGCTTTAACCTTACACCATGAATTCCCCTGGGAGAAGATTCTAGATCCCCAATAATCTCATGTAAATTGGATAGGAGCAAATCAGGAAACTAAGGAATCCAGTGGGGCACACATGCACAAAAACATGCTGTTACTCAGAGCCGTTGATGTCTCACTGACCCTGTGTTTGCTCTGAGAGTTTAAAAGTAACAGCACCTGATGGCATTATGAATATTAAGATGCTCTCTTTTTTTAACAGTATTGGAACTGTGAAAGTTTGAAAATCACCATCATTTGCAAGGGGAAATTCTATTCCCTCATATTTTATAGGATATGTGGGGACTCTTAGCTATTGTGATCCTTTCCAGCTTTAGCTTAACAGTGCAGCTGTTTGGCTCAAAATGAAACATTGCATACAGAGCACTTAGTTTTTCATATGTTTATCTTGGGCTAGAGTTTGGTCATTAGCACATCCAATAACAGCCATGAGTGGAATCTTTATAACTCATGTAAGGCACCTTTCAGCAAAAGTGTTGATGTTTTTCATCTTTATAAAGCTGAACTGTTTCTATAAATCCTATTGTGTGCCATGTCTATATAAACTGAATTTTCCTTTGAATGGCTGGGTAAGTACTCTTAGAATGAGAAAGGAATGTAAGGGGCTGGAGGGGAAAGCCACACTAAGCAGTTCATGTTTTATTATGCATCTTTTACTTAATGCATCTTTTTAAATAAACTCACATGAAAAAAAAAAACCTGTTTGCCTCTCTTCTCTTGAGCCATACGCAGGCTCACGTTGAAGTTGGAACTGCTCTTATTTTTATTGCATACCAATAGCTAGCTCAGTATCTGGAGATTAAGACATCCCAATTTGCTGGTTACTGGCACAGAAATTAGAAATTTTCTTGTGCCTAGGAAGTCTCCATCACATTAAACTAACCTACCCTGGTGTGGAACTGATTGAACCCATTCCAGTGAAGTGGCTGCTGGCAACCAAAGGGAAAGTAGACGCAGCAGGAGAAAGCAAAAGCAAAAGTTGGAGTAATCCTGTCTAGTTCCGAGATCCCATTAGGAGCTGCAGTGATGGCATAGGGAAGACAACAGTGTCCCCTACTGCCTCTCCAAAGTGCAGTTGGTGGAAGAAACATTGAAGAAAATGTCCAAATCCCTCCATATGATGAATGTCCTTCAAAGCAGTGGTTCAGCTACCATTAAAAAAAAAAAAGGGGGAGAAAGATCATTATCTACTTGACAGATGATTTCTTTAGTTACATGTATATCTGAAGATTAAAAATGCTAATGGAAGTGCTGTTTGCAAAGCTTAACTTGACAATCCTGATACATCTGTGGTATGTATCCAGTAATAAATGACCTTAGGTACATTTTTAGAGTTGTTAAATGCAACTTGTGAAGAGGAATATTAATAACATACATACAAGCAGCTTGGCTAACTAAAATAAATACACACATGAGAAAAGGTTCCTCTTCTACTAGCATGTATAAATTAAAGGTTATTACTTGAACAGGAAGGTTCCAAACACAATATTCATGCAAAATTGCCCTGTTTATCTGTACCCCCAACAATGCTGTAGAACCATCTGAACATACAGTAGCACTTAAATGAACTATTTTGGCTGTGTATGGTTTTTTGATTGCTAGTAAAGTGTCAGTAGTTGTATTAATGTGCCTACCTTTGTGGAACAACTTCTTTAACATGCAGTTTTCCTTCCTTCATGCCTTCCCCCAGATTAGCACTCCGTACTCCTTTGAGTAGATTATATCAAGAAGTGGAGACTTTCAGATACAGGGCCATCTCAGATACATGGCTGACAGTAAACCGAATGGAACAGTGTCGGACTGAATACAGAGGAGCTTTACTCTGGATGAAAGATGTCTCTCAGGAGCTGGATCCAGATCTTTATAAGCAGATGGAAAAGTTCAGGAAGGTATGAAGTTTCCTTGCCGTTTCCTAGAGGGGGATGCCTGATGAGTGACGATGAAGCATGGCTTTGATTCTTCCGAGGAAGACATAGTTCAGCAACACTAAGGATGCCATTTATCGTAACTAATCTTTTCTATGTGACAGAAGTCCAATTCATCTGATAAAAAATACAATATCCTTCACAGGGTGGGCTGTGAGGAAAGATATAGTAGTAAAAACCAGCATTTTTCAGTAATTATTAAATTTCAGCCTAAATCTGCATAATTTAAATAATACATATTTTTAAAGAAGGTTATCTAATTCTAAATACTTAACTGTGATGCCTAAATGATTGATAAAAGAAGATGTGTCTGCTGTCAAGCAGTGAAGGGAAAAATTTATCTTTGCAACTAAAAAGTACAGAATAACAGAAATGCTGGAGTATCTGCTGCCAAATTTTTGGGTGTAGTTAAAAGCCAGCATTTTCAAAATTTAATTCTTGTTGGATTTTGGGGAGGAGTTGCATATTTAGAATTTGTTTTTAAGTTTCTCTTGCTGTTCAGAATGACTCTTGGGCAACTGCTAAACACTAAAACTGCTATGAATGTTCTCTCCAGAAATCTTCATTTGGTGTCACTCAGGTTTGCTAAACTCCTCCCCCCCCAAAGGGTTTCCAAAAATCCTAAGTCCTGCATTTTTGCTACCAGGTGTGAGGATAGAGTTTATTTGGACTGATTCTGTCCCAGTTGGTTCAGGAATATTCAGAAGAATCTCACATCTACAAGTGAGGCTTTAGAGCTGATTTTTGTTAAAAGGTTATAATGTTCACAAATTTGCTGTTTATACACCTTGACTGTGAGGAGTCATCGTTCTAGGTATAACATGGTGGCTTGTGCTTTGAGTAAAGGCAGTAAAAAAATTTACAGAAATAGTGTGATAACTGGAAGCAAAGGCCTAATAACACAACTTGTATTGAAGCATACGTGCATACATGTGCATGTGCCAGTGGCTTACAGACAGGTAATGTACAGAAAACCCTGTTCTTCAGTGGCTTAAGCAGTCTGTGACTGAAAGTGTTTGGAGACGAAAGATACTTATTTTGGCATTTTAAAAGCTTGTATTAAACCATCCTGATGGCAAGGGACTGGCATGCATCTAGGCTATGCCACTTTTTGTAAACTGAAGTGGTGATAATAGCAATTAAGGAAGGAGTGGAAAAAATGAGACCCCATCTAGTCAGCTAATCTTTATTTAATGCTTCAGTACAAGATATTCCTGTAAGTCTTGTGGCACCAGACATGTATTTTATTATGCCTTGTGGGAAACGTTTATAATGGCAAGTTCTTGCAGGTAAAATAATTGGTGTGGTCTTAGCCTCAGCCAGTTGCTTACATATAATGCTTGATTTATTAGCAAAATACTTAAAAATTGAATGTCAGAATGAGTAAAGCAGAACTGGTAATGGCCATACAAAATTTATTTATAGCTTTTTTTACAAAACAAATGCTATGGAAGGTATAAATTATATACATGGCAAAGTAATTAAAATACCATATGCTTTGTACAGTGACCTGCTTTAGTTAAAAAGTTAGATGTGAAATTTCAGCCACCTTGGCTTGCTGTGCCTAAAGGTCATCAAAAACAAGCTGGGTCATTTTTTTATTTATTTTAAAAGCTCTCACAAAACATAGTAGTGAATATGGGGAAGCTAAGTATTTTGAAATATTTCTAGGCCTGAAATGAGTTATATTCTGACATAAAGAAATAATGAATGTAGATTCTAAAGTTCTCTAGTGTTACCTCAAATAGTTTAAAAAAACCCCCACAACTTGGAGACTTGGGGAAGGCCTTTTGAACCTTTCTTTGCTCTGACTGCCTGTCAACTGAAAACCTTTTAGGTCCCATTGTAATGCAAAGAACAAAAACCTCTGTATTTTGTAGCCAACAAAGTAAAGAAATGCCCTTGGTATCCACTTCCCTACATATCCCATCTGTGCAACAGGCATATCAAACTAGCCTTTGAAGATTTTAACACTTGTAGAAAATAAACTTTTTTTTTTCATTTGGAAAAAAACCCCAACATTACAAAAACAAAATCCTCAAGCATAGTGTACCTAGATAGCTGTTTCTGACCAAGGCACAACAGTTTGGTTTTAGTTCTTTACAAACGTGGTAGGAAAACAAAACAAATGGTGGATACTGTAATCCTAAGTAATTAGAGGACTTATTTTTATTGTCTTTTTGTTCTATTCTTGCTTGCAGATCTTAATTGTGCCATAGTGTGGCAGTGTAATGCTGACTTTTACGGGCTTATTTGGATCTGTAACAATTTAAGTCATCATGCCAGTTTTGTGTTGAGAAAGAGATTATATATTGACTGATGTAAGGTTTTTGGTTCTAAAATATACTACCACCACAGAGAAGTGTTTGATCTAGAGCTGCATATCTAGTGATACACCAAGAAGTAGTTAAAGCTGATCTTGTCAGAGCACTTGAAAGAAAGTTTTCTGCAGACTTGTAACTGCAAAAATCTGAAGTATTGCTTTTGTAAACATCTTTTTTATTCCAAGTAAACAGTGTTGGTATAGTGATCTTTAATGCACATAGTGCATCAGCAGTTGGTTCTAGGACCTTTTTTCAAGTATGCAGCCTTTTATAATTGTAATCCTAAATGTATCATTATTTATACAGATATGGTACTTGTTTTTGGAGACCAAAGCTAAATCAATCCAGATGGGTTTTTCATACCTTCCCTCAGAATAGCTCAGGCTAAAAGATCAATAGTCGAGGCAGTATTTTGAGAGCTGATAAAATCTGAGTTAAAACACTGGCATTCTTGTAGCTCTCTTTCAAAACAATGAGGTACTTGAAAGACTTTTCTAATGCTGTTCTCAAGGCATGGATCTAAATATGAGAAACCCAGCAAAACTACCACTTTCAGAGTTCCCCAGAACACTGCAGAACCACCTATTTACATTGTTTTTGGAAGATGTCCATGTGACTGTAGCTACTTAAGTCAAACCAAGGAAACAGGTGAAGTATTTATTTTTGCCTGCAGAGTTCTATAAATGTTATGTAACTGCATACTTTTGTTTTTCTACCAACAGTTTTTAAGGACACTCCAATACTGCTCTATACATAGAGGTCTTCCATCCCAAGTTCATAGTTTTGAAGTGTTGCTTGAGAGACTCTAAACAGCACCGTGGCAATACTGTGATATTTAAAAGAGTTTGAATGAGTTAATACCCCGTTACCAAATTGTCCAACACCGATCAAGTTTTTAAGGTTCTTAAGTCCACGCTGGTTTATCTGTCTGGCAACTGTATGCTACAGCATAAGCTCTTGCCCTGATGCAGAAATACGGACCAAATTATCCAAGTACTAATACTCCCCCAATATTCTTCCTCACACTCTGAAAAAGTTATGCTTTTCCATGCATTTCCTGAGAAGGAGCATGCCAGTGTGCACAGTGATAGGCTATGATACCAGGCAGCAGCCTCCTGTGTATCTTAGAGGAACACAGAGGAGACTTTGCTGTTCAATTTTACTTAGCTAAGCTATCCCAGATGCTCATAGTGCAATATCGACTGTCTGATCAAACCTAGACATTACAGTATTACCCATAACAAGTAAAAAGTGAGAGCTGAATAAGTTAGGCTGACCTTTAGGATCAGTATAAGAAAATTTACATCTGTGACCTGGCAGGATATATAGATCATGCTATGTTGATAGATAGAGCAAATTAATCCTTTCAATATTTGTTTTTCCCTGCCATCATTATTCTACTCTTCTGCTTCCCCTTCATTCTGAGGCTCATATCAAAGCTGGAGTATCATTGTAAATTCCCAGTGGCCATACTGGGATCCCTGAGCCAAGCTGCAATGCAGCAGTGTACTGAGAATTGGGTACCTGGAAGATTGGACTCTGTTTTTCCCTGTTGTCTAGTCCTCTCTGTTTTGCAAAAGCTGCTTTCTCAGGAGCTCTGCTTCTCTATGAACCAAATGAAACTCAGATGCAACAAAGAATAGGTTGAAGCATGAGCTGGTTGCAGCAAAGCTTTGTAAATGCTATGAGATTGATCTTCTTGGTGTACAGTGCAAGTCTTGTATTTGTCTCTGGTACGTGGATATTACAGTAATTAATATCTGAGTTTGTAAACCAGTATGTATTATATGGGGTACTGTCTGGAAAAAGAGTTGAGTTTGGACCAATATATTTGCATGGGATCTGTGAAGGCAACAAATGATCTGGTTTTTGTTTGGGCCTCTTTATCTGGAAGATTAAAAAGGCCCTGCCTCACAGTGCAGAGCCCTGAACTACATCAGTGGTGTTAAGGAAGTGGAATAGATCCTACTATAAAACAGAATTGTCAGAATATTTCCCAAAAGATCCTAAATTATTATGGGTCCTTTAATGCCTGTCACTTAGCATGCAGCTGGAAAGAAGCTTGTTAAGCTTGCAGCTGAGTTGTTTGGGCACAGTTTATCTCAAGTTCTTCCTAGTTGTAGCACTCTATATACTTGGGGGAAAAAAAAAAGCTCTTAAATGGCATTTTAAAAATAAATCTGGCAAGAGAAAGGGAAAGGTAGTGAGAAAAAGGAAAGGTTAACAGGAAAAACTCAATGATGTAACAAACAACAGAACTGTTGTTTTTAGAAATGTAGGGAGTGGCTGATCTGTGCAAGTTCTCTGCAAACTTTTATTTCTTAAAATATATTTAAAGCTTGTGTGGACAGCTGTGGAATAATGAAGATTTAAATAAAGCCATTGAGTAAAAGGTCAGAAGGGAAACACTGAAGTATATGTATTCATTGTAAAGATCTCAACAAGTATGAATAAGGTACATCTGTCACAGCCTTACAGGGAAGGTTCGGGACCTACATCTCTGTTCCCCTGCTGTCCCCTTGCCTTCTAGCGCTCTCTGGTATGAGTGCATTCTCATGGCTTCTTGTGATGAAGCGCGTGACTATACCATGTTACAGCATCATCTGTTACCTGTTCATTAACATCAGCTGCAAACAGCCCTACAAACCTGGAGGCACTGTGGAAATGTGCTGGAGGTTTGTTGGGGTTTTTTTGTGTTTCCTTTTGCTTGTTTGTTTGTCTTGTTTGTTTAATTCTCTGTTCCATTTGAAAACTCTTGGAGAGCTGAGAAAATGCAAAAAGCCTAGGACGGAGAAAAAACAAATATGATGCTGATCTTTGAAATAAGAACAGACTTGGCAGTTGCCATCCTTGTAAACTTAAATTCAGTTCATGGTAAAAAAAATGCAGTGGAAATCTGTAGACATTTAGAGGCTAACAAAGTGAAGAGTAAGTAAACAACACAGGTTTATAAATAACGTTACAGATTTTTGTTGGTGATGTTTTCATTTTTCATTTTTAATCAAATTATTAAATCAGTAGGAAAATTCAAAATCTGTATTGCTGCCTTCCCTTATGAGTGATTACTGGAAAAATGAATTTAACTTAATAGAAACATAGAGAACTCTCAGGAGCTGAGTTGAGGATATTGGCTGAGGGACACTAAACGTTTCAGAGGATCATAAAATATATAAAGATGGAAAATGCCTTTAAAGATCAACTAAACTCTCTTCCTGACAGGACAAAATTGTGCATTTTTAATGTATTTTCCAAGTATTTTTCTACATGCAATAAATATAATTCAGTTGAGGGTGACACTCTTAGTAGTTTTGTGGATAGGGGTGATTTTCTAGTTCAATTATTTAAAAGTCAACTAAAAGAAAATGTGCTAATGATAATTACATCTGCAGACAATCTTGAGCTGGGAAGTCTTTTTGTTTTCCAAGCAGCAAAGTATAGCAGCATCTCAAAAAAAATGTCTTTGGTTGGTGCAGCCACAACTGCAGTGTAACCAGTGGACTCTCGGCAGCTGCCATATTTAGCAGTAGCAATGTAAGTAATTGATGTTTAGAGCCATTTATGGTACCCACTGTTTACCAACTTCTGTTTGTAATTTTATTTTTTTTAAAGAAAAAGAGTTGACAAAACCCATAGATAGCAGTTCTGGGGTTTTTTTTAGGTGATACTTCCATATTAAATTGCAAGGTTATCTTCATCTGGAAAACTCAATGTGCATTTCCCTTAAGGCCTACATTTGTCACCCGAGAAAGCACATGGTGATTGTTGTGCTCTGGAAATGTCAGGAAGATCTGAGTCGCTTTAGTAGACCACATGTCAGACATGTGTAACACTATAGTGTGAAAAATAATGCTGGCTTTCATAATACCTTTAGGAATATGAGAAGGTAAAGGTAAAACCTGTCACTTTAATACTTCATCTCTATCACCGTTGGTTCAAAGCCTTCCTTAAAAGAAAAAAAAAAAAAGGCCGCTCTCAGTCTGTTTGCTGATTTGGATTGCTGCTGCAATAGAGAATAGGTGGGGTTCCGGAGACCCTGTAATACTCACTGCAGGATATCTGTGCACTCTAAAATTAGTAAGATGGTGTCACAGTGCACTCTGTCTCTGCCCTCACATTGCTACGCTACAGTGTGGATCTCGGAGATACCAGCATGCACTTACAATATGATGATAAGCAACACCTATGCATATCACTTCTCATGACATGCCTGTGCCACCAGGAGTATGTCTCATTCCATTCTGGTAGGAAATAGCAGTAAGAACATTATTTTTTAAGTCTGTGGGTTTTTTTTAATATGAAAGTATATGTTGTCAGAAATGTTAAATTTAATGATTTACCTAAAAGTTATGTAAGTAGTGAAAAACAAAATACACACAAAAAAATGCTCTTTATACAGAATTGTAGGGTTCGCCTTGACATTATTATCTCTCCTTGTGGAAGGAGATGGGGTTTGAGTGCTGAGCAGGTTTCCTTTGGAGAACCTGGAAAAAACACTACAGCAGAAACTGCGCAATGTCAAATTCAGTAAAATTAAATAAAGAAACCAAAACATTAGAAGATACTTTACATACAAAATGGTCAAGCATTTTACGGCACCTGTGAAAGATTCACCTTTTTTGAAAATGTTACTTTAAGCAACAATGTTCTTCCCAGTTTAAGCATTTTATAGTCATATAACTTACCAAGTCAAATACTATTTGTAAGAATCGGGGTAGACAATAAGATAAAACCAATGATTTTTCTGAAGCCATTTCATCTGTATTAAATATCACTGATGATTGTTATTGGGTTAAAAGCAAAGTAACAATGTGTGATGGACATGCCCTTTTAGAAGCATAAGAGTAAGCCACTTAAAAATAGATACAGGCTTCTTGGAACAGATTACATCATTTTAAGAGGTATGCTTGTAGAATAGAGTGGCTTCCAGAGACTGATGCTTGTCCTTGAGAGGTGGTTCATCATCTGCTCTGTTATTTATTTTGCTGAGGTGAGACTCAGCAAAGTGGCTGTAAAATAGGATAAAATTAAGTGCTAAACTACAGATATGATATATATTTTTAACATAATATATTTTCCTGTAACCTAGCTGAAGAAAAAAAAAAAAAGAAAAATAGTGGTCTTGGTTTAATTGTGCAAGTTCAGACTTTCATTTATTTGAAGGAAAGGCAATCAGACGCATCCAAAAAAATATTTTCTCAGAAGTTGCAGAACCTGTAATCTTTCAGTAGAATGCAACAAACACATTAAAAAAAAATGTGATTGAAATCAGTAGTAGAATTCCAACTTTAATGTAATTATTAGCTCCAACATTAGAAAGGCACTCTCAAACATGTCGTGACAAAAATGAAGCTTCAAGAATGTCTGATAACTATAGAAATGGGTAAACATTAAATGTAATAATGTTTTGTTTTTAAGAAAGGAACAACTGAATGTTTTAACTTAATTGTTCTGCTGTGTTTTGGTCTTAAAATCAGAAAGAAAAGATGAGTGCCTTGATTTCTGTTGCTCATATGAAAACACTAACCCTGCAAACTGGTCTGTGTGGGCAAAACCCATAGCCCATGTGGATCATTATGTGAATTCAAAACCTAAATGAAGTGTAAAAATGTAAACAGAATAGGTTGTGAAAGGAGAAATGAGACTTGGAAAATTCCCTCAGCCTTAATAATCTGAAAAGGCAAGGAGGATAGCTAAAAAAATATTTTCTAAAAATAAATGAAATACAGATGTGACTGAAGAGAGAGAATTCTGCAGGAGAGAAGAATAAACAGGAAGGGGAATACAGCTGTTGGGGAAAACATTGTTTACACAAGAGAACCAAGTTTTTCTGTGGTCGCCACTTCCCAGGAATTCTTAGATTTTCCTAAAATGCCTGGGCACATACATAATGTAGCCCATCTGCTTTTGCTTCTTAAGGCCTTTGCTGTTCAGTTATATCCTACATAGGCTCTTACTGATTACAAAGATGGTATGTTTGATTTTTTTTTTTCCCTTCCTTCACATAATGAAACCACATTGAAGATGGGATTTAAAAAAGCCCAACAAACACAAAGTATTGTTCTACCCAGAAAAAACAGCTAGTGTGCCATTTTATCTCTGTTTTAGGGATATTCTGCCTGAACCCTGCTTAGATTTGAAATGATACTTCTCTAGTAGCACAGTGAAAATTTTGAAGAGCACTACAGAAAGATTAGTTTGGGTTTTTTTATAAGTACAATCTTTCTGAATTTGTATCTGGATGAAATATAATTAAATTGTTTTCAGGGAAACAAGGGATTCTTACTGGTGTTTTAAACAATTCCATGGGCCCCAATGGGATGCACCCACAAGTGCTGAGGGAGCTGGCTGATGTTATTGCTAAGCCACGCTCCATCATCTTTGAAAGGTCATGGAGAATAGGAGAGGTGTCTGAAGACTGGAGGAAAGCGAAGTCACTCCAGTCTTCAAAAAGGACAAGGGGGAGGACCCAGGAAGTCATAGACCAGTCAACCTCACCTCCATCACTGGAAAGGTGATGGAACTGCTCATTCTGGGTATCACCTCTTAACTTGTGGAGAAAAAGAAGGTTATCAGGAATGATCAGCATGAATTCACCAAGGGGAAGTCATGCTTGACCCATCTTCTATAATGCCATGACTGGCTGGGTAGGTGAGAGGAGAGCAGTGGACACTGTCTGTCTTGACCTCAGCATAGCTTTTGCCACATAACATCCTCAAAGGTAAGCTTGGGAAGCATGGATTAGATTTGTGGACAGTGAGGTGGATTGAGAATTCGGCTCAGAGGCTTGTGATCAGTGGCACAGAGTCTGGTTGGAGACCTGTAGCTAGTGGTGTTTCCCCAGGGTTTAGTACTGCATCCAGTGTTCAACGTATTCATCAGTGACCGGAAAGAAGGGACAGAGTGTACTCTCAGCAAGTTTGCTGATGAGACAAAACTGGGAGGAGTGGCTGACACATCAGAAGGCTGTGCTGCCATTCACTGAGTCCCGGACAGGCTGGAGACTTGGGCAGAGTGGAACCCAGTGGTGTTCAACTAGGGCAAGTGTAGGGTCCTGCACCTAGAGACAAATAACCCAGCTTACTACTTTACTGTTGTCATTTATTTTAGTTGGCCTGCTTCTTGCTACAAATCTTCACAGTAATTTATGGCAACTGGTAGACTTTCATCATGTTAACAAGATCTGATTCTTTGTTTTTAGACTACATGAAGTCATTTGCATCTGTGCAAAGAACTGTTGGATTTTATCAACTCCCTCATAGTCATTTGAGGTGAGGAGACGTTCTGAGTTATCAGGACCAAACTCTTCCCTAAAAGAGGATGTATGGTCATGCATGAAAATGCCCACCTGTTTGCAGTTATTTTCTTTGAATGTCCTTACTTCAAGGTCTCTATTAGTGTCAACAGTTTGTTTTTGTTTTTTTTTTTTTCCTTCCCCTGTTTCATACATCCTGGGTTTGACTAATACTGAAACCTGTTACCAGTGGAAAGTTGAGGAACATAGGTAAGCTTCTCGAAGTAGAAAAAAAACAGACCTTCTTGCAAGGCTATGTGTTTTTTGAGTTTTCTTCATTTAAAATGTCATTTCACATTCCCTTTTTTTAATAGCAATTTTTTCATTTTTCTTTTATTTGTAATTTTTAATAGCAAATTTATTTATAAGAAATTTTCTTTAGAGCAAATTCCCAATAATTTGCATATCGATCCAAGCTATAATAATGAATACCATTGTTGTGAGAAGCATTTTCATAAGAAGTGTGTTATGTTCTGTCCTGCCTGATAACCAGAGAGTGGCCAGAAGGTGTAAGCTCAGAGGGTTGGAGCTGCTCTCATACAATTTATTCCACCAAAGACCTGATGCAGATGAGTTGGGAAGAGAGGCTGCGTGTGCTCTAGCTCTCAACTGTTGCATATCTGACTGCATGGCAATTCCTTCCTTTGATAAGTTAAACAGATTTACCATAAGCAGTTTGTCTTTATGCTAGAAAAAAAAAAAAGCAGAGAAGACTTACACAGCCAGCAGTGGTGTCAGCCAGGATGTAGCTGCTGGCTGTAGCCTTCCTGCTTCCCCTTGTACCCTCCTTTGAAACAAGAGCTACAATTCATTGGGTCAAGGCTACTGAGGTTGAGCCCTACCCTGCATACAGTGTGGATGTGTCAATTTGGAGCTGATTCCTTTCTGCGCAGACAGGATATAGGGAGGTTGGCCAGTGACATGTAAGGAGCGTGGGGCTATGCGTTTGAAGTGTGAGAGAAGATTTTTTTCAAAGGCAAACCCAGGAGTACACACAGCCTTTTTCCGGGGAAGGTGTGTGGCTGCACACGGATGTTGCTCTTCTGAATGGTGGTGCCTACATGAAGCTGACCTGGTGCAGAGCTCTGTGTGAACACTCACTGCATTTTGAGAATAGCATCTATCCATTTAGCTTGAAAAATGTGTTTTTCTCTGCTGAAATTCAAGTAAACTCATAATTTGAAGTAAGTTTTGTGTAAACACTTAGCATGTTTAATTCAAAATTATTATAAAACCATTTAGTCAAGCTACAGAAAAGTAATATTTTCTCTGTTTCTAGGGCTGTGGGCTCGGAAGCTTTTGAATATTTTTAAGATGGGATGACTCAGTAATATTTTTTTGCTTTTCCCAATTTTTGTTGTGCTGTGATCTTAAAATCAGTAATGATTTTGAGTATGATTCTGAAAAAATGAAGACTATTGCTGCTTTCATCATCTTAAATTTAACAAGCTTCCCTTCATTTCACAGTAAGTAGTGGTTGGAGTTATGAAAGTGATTCACATCTTATATTTGAGAGTTAGTTGTATCTTGTATTTGATAAGTGTTTTTAAAATATGACAATATTGTCTTTTCTGTGTATATTGCATTTTATGTTTTGTTGCAATGAACTAATTTCTTGTAGAGCAACTGGGTTCACATTCTGAAACTGCACTGTGGTGCTCTGTTCATGAAAGCAGTTGTGAGCCTTAAAGCTGAAGATTTTTCTGGCTCACTTGTGACTGGATGAACTTGCTGGATTGTGCTGAGAAATATGACTTTGATCAGGGCTGGGTCCAGCTGCTGGATAAGTAGAAAGGATTCTGCAGAGGCTTCACTCTCATCAAATGCTATGCTGTGTCTGCCTGCCCTGAGCCATGATGGAGGGGCAGAAATCAGGAAGGAGGAGGCAAATACCTTCATAATTTCTTAGGAAAAAATCTCAGATGTTTTCTATTGCTGTTGAGCTCTACCTTTCGACCTGGGTTGTTGTTTTTTTTTCCTCTGAAGGGACTAGATTATTTTTTAATAATGGAGGAGGAACTGTATTCCTGTTGTTGTAGGGCAGCTGTTCAAAAAGTTATTTAGCACAAAGAGCAATATTACTTGTCACAGCTAGTTTATAATTTCCATGTGTCACAGAAATTTGATCTGGATGTAACAAAACTTTGCGGCTGCAAAGACACGGTTGGATCCAGATCTTTGTGCTATCATAGCATTGATAGTAGGAAGGAAAAGATGTCAAATTAAGTCCAAAAAGTTACAGGCAAAGAAAAAATCCCCACATCCTCTTGAGACATCTTCAGTTAGAACACCTTGTTGATTGAATAGCAGGAAGACTTCAGGCATATGAATTCTTTAACTGATGGGCCTGTTCTGATTAAATATCTAACCTAGTAGCAGGGCTGCTCCAAAATTATTTATTTTTAGCAACCTTGTTGTTCTTTTAAAAAACAAACCAAAAAACTACGAACACCAAAAAAAAAAACCCCAAACCACAAAAAAAAACCAACCAAAGAAACCTAAACAAACAAAAAACAACACAAACAAACCAAATATATAAAAAAAAAACCAAACAAACAAAAAAAATCACACAAAAAACCTATATATACTTTTGCCTGGAGGATTCATATAGGCAATAACACTGTTCAGTGCACCGATCTGCTCTTAAATAGCATGAGTAAAAGTTTCACTCAGCAGACATCCCTCCAGGACTTGAACAAGGAGAGAGGAGTGTTGCCTGCATGCTTTGCTAATGGATACTGGAAGATAAACTAGGCCTGTCCAGGTAGAACCTGTAGGTTTTGGCAGTCCGTTTCCAAAATTCAAACTGCAAGTTTTAATGTATGTAGACTTCTGTAAAAGAGGGTACAAAATATTATGAAAGTGCTGAGATTGGAGCTTCTTTCTGCACCATAGTCATAATTGGAAAAATGCTGGAGCATCTCAGAATTGCCCCCACCCCTTCTGCAGATGAATCCATGTGAGTGCGAGGCTTACATACAGTTGTACAGTTACAATATGTGAAGAATTTGTTAGGTGCTTTCTGTTATTTAGGCGTGTTAGGGCACGGGCAGTCCTTGCATATGCCCTGGCAATTGAAGCACTCTTATAATTATAAAATTATGCTGTGCTTTTGAATTTTGATAATTTGGAAAATCTGCTGTTACTCAGGTGTTAAAGAGATTACTACCTTTTTAGAAAAGCTCATTTGAAGTATCTGTGTTGCCTAAGACTGGAACAGAGTTCTTCCACTGTGAGAAGGCATTAAAGCCAGTCTGAATCCAGCATAGCAAACTCAGAAACCCACCCTGACCTGCAAATGTGCCTCAGGATTACCTGATTTTAAGGTTTGAACATTAGTTCAAACAAAACTCTGCTGTCTGTCCATCGTCCGTCTTTGCTGATGACCAATGCTGGTGATCATGGAATTGCATATTGGAAATACACAATGGCATTTGTTTGTAGTATTGTGACCAGTGGAGGCATTTGTTGTTTTTTTTTCCTATGGCATTGTCCAGTTGACTTTTGAACTAATGTAAATTCTGGCCATCACAACAGATCCCTGTGGTCAGAGAGCTGCCCTACTGACACAGATGTTGTGTAAAGATCCACTGTTCTTGTGTTGAGTTCAAACCGCTAGCTCAGTATAACTCCCTCTGCTTCCTGCCTTGACCAAAGTCTCCTATCGTACAACTTATGCATGTGTGTGGTATGTTGAACTTCCATCATACTCCTCCTTAGTCATACTTCTTTTTTTATAGTCTAGAAAATTCTAATCTATTATTCTTTTTACAGAAACTGGTTTATATCTTTGGTAAGGCATTTTGTTCTCGCCTGATTTTTCTTCCCATTGTGAAGCCTGAACTGGTCTGCTCTTGCAGATGAAAGCTTTGGATGAGAGCAAAATAAAGAGTGAAACAAAAATCTTTGTGTCAGTGTATAATATTTATGGAATCACATGCGTACTGTGAGAGGAGTATTTTTCCCTATCCATAAAGATGCACAAGAGCATTGGAAAAGCTACATTATAAAAAAGCAGGAATAACCACAGGGCTGGAAAGGATGTAGCCATAGGAAAAAAAAAAAAAGAGAAGGAATAAGATAAATGTGTTTGTGTTTCCATAAAGGAGAAAGGGAAAGTTCGTTAGTAGGATTCAATTTCTGTGATGGCTGTCATTTAATATATCAGAAGATGGTACAAACAACTTTTGTTTTTTGGAGGGGGAAAGAAAGGAAGAATATTCAAGCCAGCAATAACGTGATATCCTTACAGGGGTCAGAGAACTGCTCACATCTGCTGTCAGAGGTTACGAAGTAAGCAGTTTTGATCACGGCTTACTCATTAGTGCCAGGTTGGAGTGTCAGAGCATATGAGGCAAAAATTTTTACAGTCTGAGTACTGAAAAACTGAGTTTCACTCAGTGGCATAAATGTGGCACAAAAAGCAAATTTCATGTTCTACTAAATAAAATCCACAAAGAAGTCATGGTGCATGTCCATGACCTGGCTGTTTGGTAAATAGGATATTTGTATATTATATTTCAGAAAAAATAATCCTCTATCGGCATGTAAAAATAGCAGTAGTTAACTCAGTGCACCCAACAATATCTTTTCTAGCCTTGTATTTTTATATTCTTGTTAAAAAAATGCTGCAATGCTCACTAAGCAACTTGCTCTTTAATATAACATTCTCCCTGACCCAGGACCATAGACATGGATTTCAAACTAGGAAGAAAAAAGCAAGCATCCAACTCAAAGTACTGAGAGGACAAGGACAGGGCTACAAATGAGGACAAATTTACATATGCAGGAGAAAAGCATGAGGCTCTCGTGAAAGAAGAGAACAGAGAATGCAAGTAATAGTTTGGGATATATTTCTATCTGCAATTGCATCTCTAGTAACTGCAGAAACAAACAACACTGTTATGTTTTGACTTCTAGATTAAGAATCTCTTTTGTGTATTTAATCTTGTTCATAGGTTTAATTCTTTTTTTTCTCCCAGGCAACTAATTGTTAATTGCAGCTCTGCATCTACGGTTACAGAAACCTTGCAAAAGTTTTTGTGATGATCTTCTGTAAAGAAGTAGCTAAACTGTCAGCCAGTGGCAGGAGTGTCTTGATACAGTTTGAGAAGTCACAAATCACAGTTCATGGCTCTGGCATGAAAAACTGGAGAGGGACAGTATCAATAAGTGGAAGATGTAACTTGAGGACTAGGGGAAGTTACTTAAAATGAGGTGTTTCTAGGTCAATCTGTCTCATTTAACAAAGAGTTGGCTTGACTGTGGTATGTAAGTTGCTGAGGCTCTTCAATCTACTCATCAGGATTAAGAAACATAGAAGCTTATGCTGGTGAATTCAAATGATAAATAAGGCAGATATTTAATTACCATTATTATTAGCAATAAAGGGCATTGTGTTGTTTTTTTTTTTCCTGGATATCACATAGGTTAGGATTTATTAAACCTAACTTCAGACATGTACCATGTAGATGTCTGCACTTAAACTAATCAACAGGAGCTCCCTGTATAGCCCAGTGAAGAGAAACAGGTTCTTTTAGGATAACATGAACCAAACTCTAGTCTCAATTGTTTATGCTGGCCAGATCTCCATCCACTAAAACAGGTCACAGGGCAACAGTGTAGATGTCAACATCTGAGCTAGGCATACTTAGTGTGTCTTGCTGGAAGACGTGCCTTAGGATAAGTCCAGGACTAGTATTTTGTGATGTTAATGTACTGATTTGTTCTCCTAAACTGTCTAGCCAAATACATGGCAACTGTCTAGGAATGCTTTTCTAGAAAACCTGCAGAGCTTCCAAAAGCTGGATCAGGTATGAATGACCAAGAGGTAGGAATCCTGCTGTGCACATGGACAAATTCCAGCAAAAACTGAGCTAAAATAATGACTACAGTCTTTAAGACTACTGTGGGAGTTATAATGGCTCTTC
The DNA here is from genome assembly GCA_027560015.1 of Chloroceryle amazona. Lineage (NCBI taxonomy): Eukaryota > Metazoa > Chordata > Aves > Coraciiformes > Cerylidae > Chloroceryle > Chloroceryle amazona. The sequence continues at coordinate 40,824 of JANHFX010008027.1, forward strand.
TCAAAGAACTGCTGAAATGGCTCATGTCCTATTAGGACGTGTTGAAAAATCATAGAATCTGAGGAAATATACAAGATCCTTTTTCATGCTTCCTGGCATTTAAAACTTTGTTACCCGCCGATACCTCAATGTTTCTAATAAAAAGGTTTTAATGTTATGGAAAAAGTAGATGAAATATACATTTTTATTTAGTTTTTTTCAAATGGTATAGAAATTTATGGTATTTTTAAAAAGTAGTATTTCAACTAAAATTCGTGACATCTTATATGGTTTTAAAACTGTGAAAACATAATCCCACACAAATATACTAAGATTTCCCTATTACATGATTATGTTGTTGTCTAGGTGGATAAGGTTTTAAAAGTTGTAATTGCTAATAGATTTAAGGTACAGAACGTTATCATTCAACCTTAAAAGATTCTCAGGTTGTTCTGTTCTCAGAGATTATACCCTAGTGACATACATATATATATAATGTCTATATAGTTTTGGGTCTTAGTAATGCAATTTAGCAAAGTTCCTTCAGTATAGCTTCTTAAAAAGCTCCTGATTTTTTTTTCAGATTATAATTTATTCAGTGCCTCATGGCAGCAGAGCATGTTAGAGGTAGAAGTAAGATTTATCAGAGTAGGATCACCTTCCTGATGAAAAAATAATTAACCCCCCAGTTGTTCTATAGCATAATACATCATCGCAGGCACAGATGGGAATATAACACAAAAAACATTCTTTTATTGCTATGAATTTCATGAACTTGAGAAATTCTGTTGTTTTAACAGTTGTATGCTGCACACTAATTTAGAGCTGTGTATTGTATCAAAGCTATCATGTGTCAGTGTAAAGTGTCCATGTAAAATTTAGTTCTGTCATATAATCCTTTGCTTGCCTGGTACACAAATATTCTGCTGTCTATAGCATCTTTATTAGCCTTTCCTGAGGGGGACAGAAGGAAATGGGAGAGAGCAGTTTAAAATCCTACAGCTTTACCCATGAGAAATAACAAAGAAGCCTTCCCCCCCCAAGTTGGTGTTTGATGTAGAAGAGTTCAGTTTTATCTTCATACCAGTCAGGATGTGTTTCTGTTTTTATTATAAATCAGTTTAAGTGGAAAAAAACCCCAACAAACCTCCAAGCCCTTGAAACTCTCCAAATTCTCTGATCAGGAGCAGAGCTGAAGGCTGTTTGTTTGAATGTGTTATATCCAGGCACTCAGAAGCAGCTCTAATGCTTTTTACCTGGTAGGTGTGGCAATAGAAAAGTTTGCAGTAAAGTTCTGTGTGTGTGCAGGTGCATTTGTGTATAAGCGCAATGGAGGTTTAAGAGAATGGTACCACACAAATAACAGAATGGTGCAGGCTATTGCTGTTTGCAAGACAGGGATCTTTAGTTGTTTTATTTTGCAAAGTGGAACAAGTGGGTGCTCTAAGGTTATAACATTCTGGTGGGGTAGACTCCACTACATCAGGGCAAGAGTAACTCAACCCTGTAGATACTGAGTAAGGGCTTGTTTTCCCAGCAAAATCCTAATTTAAGACCCCTTTCTTTCAAACACCTGGGCTTGTGTTTAAGTGTTCTTTTAACTCTGGGGCAGACCACAGTACCTGGTACTTTTTGGTGTTGAGGACAGTGGCACCCGGTCTCATTGCAAGCTTCAGGAACTGCTGTAATGTTAAATACTATTGAAATCAAAGGGAATAGTCCCATATTCAAATGAAAATGTGAATTATCATCAGAGACTGTTCTTGTGTGTGAATTAAAACTATTCCTGTTAACTTTGTCTCCCATTCTGATTGCAAAGGTAGATGAGAAATCATGGTTTTGACTAAACTGATTTTTTGAGAAGGAAAACTAAGTGTAAGAATGATTCTATCATGCAGATCCAAATAGGGTAGGATTGTGAAAAGAGCTAAAATGTGGAAAGTTTGCATGACAAAGTTTGCATGAAAGCTGTAGTGTTTGGGGGAATAACATTTTGATTATGACTTTTTACTAGTTCTTTTCTCTAGACAGCTTCATCATAGTGTAAGGAGAGCAAGATACATGTTGAAATCATGGGGACTTTATTATTCTGTCTAGAAACAAAAACGTTATGATTAAAGAAAAAAACTTTTTACCAACCTATGATGACTTTATGGTCATTCTGCTTGTAGACAATTGATGTTTCAGATTGAGTTTTTTGGAAAAGAAACATAATTGTTCTTAATTTCAGTAAATACAGTGAAATACTGCTACACTAATTTATATTAAGCTGCATTTCTCTATATTCTCTTATGGGGTGGTATAGCATTGATTCTGCCTTCTTTTTTTCTTTCTTTCTTTTTTTTTTAATAAATTTTTCCTTGCTGTAATTTAGTGCTCTTCTGTTGCATACATTCGATTCCAGGACTGTCATGAATATGCTGCAGCCTCCAGTGAAAAGTCTGAACAGGTCAATTAGATGCTGCAATTAAGTCTAAAATCTCTGGGTAGATATGGCAGGTAATGTGCTAGTAGATATATGCAATTATTTGAATAAGTATTGGTTTCATTGGATTATGCTTGGTATCACTGTGCTTCAGTTGAATATTTAGTTTTTCTCACCACGAGTGTTTCAGCCACTAAAGAAGTGGCTGAAAGTCTTTGTGCTCTCTTGTATCATGTGATAGACTTGCCTTGGTGAAGTCCTAATATAATGAGAATTTCTTACCACTTTAGGATACCAGAAATAAATCATATGAGGACCGTTTGAAGGAGCTAGGTCTGTTTAGTTTGAGGAAGAGGAATCTGAGGGGAGACCTCATCACTCTACAACTACCTGAAAGGACATTATAGAGAGGTTGGTGCTGGTCTCTTCTCTCTGGTAATTAGTTATAGAACCAAAGGGAATGGCTTCAAACTGAAACAAGGTAGGTTTAGACTAGACACTAGGAAAAAGTTCTTCACAGAAAGAGTGGTGGGATATTGGAACAGACTGCCCAAGGAGGTGGTTGAGTCGCCATCCCTGGATGTGTTTTAAGAATTGCTTAGATGTAGTGTTGGGGGATATGGTCTAGGGGTGAACTTGTAGCGTAGGGTGAATGGTTGGACACAATGATCCCATGGGTCTTTTCTGGCCTAGATGATTCTGTGATTCTGTGAAATTTGTGCTAGCTTCCTTTCCAGAATCTTTCTCTCTTACAATGCAACTAGCCTCATACACATTTAATTCATCTTTCACTTATCTGCTGTCTTTCTACATGAATTTGCTGGTACATTTAAACCACCTCAACAAAGGGCATGTATATTTTCAACAGTTATCTCTGACCTGAGTCTTAGGCAGCAGCTCCACTCTGCTAGTCTCGCATAGGAAAGGAAGTAAAAGGCAGCCTGTGTGGCAGGTTTACCAGGAGTTTTTCCACTCCTTACGCAGACATCACTTCTCTTTCAAAGGTGACATATCAGTTGTTTTTTTGTGTCAGAAAGGCAGACAGACTTCTGTTTCTTTCCAGAGTGAGACAGGTAGACATGCAATGGGAATTGAAGAATTTATATGAATTGCAACATGATTCAAAATTTGATTAATCAAGCTTAATTGGATGAGGTGCATGGGGATGCGTGCACAAGCACAGCTGATAATAATTAAGTCCAAACTGGCAAATTTAAGAAATATGTCGTTGGAACTTGTTATGTGCTTATATATTATCTAAATTCATACCTCAAGAATAGTTTCATTTCTTGAAGAATTCTGATGTACATCTGCTCAGCTTCAGACCTAAGAGATATTATTTGGATCTATTATACTGTCCAAGTGGGTTTCCTTTCTAGGTAGATATTTCTTGCTTTATAAATTTAATTCTCTGAAAGTAATTTTTATCAGTTTTTCTTATCAGATCATAAATGAAGATTTTAATAACCAGGGCTGAAGTGAACGAAGTAGTACTCTACCTCTTGTTTAACCATTGTTCTTATGTGTTATTTCTACAAGTTGATGTAGTAGGGATTAATGAATGCATTAAATACTATTCCAACCCAAGGGAACAGTTCACTCAAAGTGTAGTCTGCAAAATGTCGAACATACCAAAGCACACTGAAATCAGGTTTAGCACTGTGCAAGACATTGGAACCCCTTATGTTGCATGTGGAAAAGTTTAGTTAGAGACATAATTTTGTATAAAGCAATATATTTTCTGTTCTCTGCCTATCCAGCATCAATCTCAAATGAAAAATAAATAAATCAGTAAAAAAAAATAAATTCTAATCAGTAAGTGGTTATATACTTGTGGAAAGGTGTAATGTGTGCTCTTTGTCGTAATGCCACTCCAGCTATGAAGTTACAGTTTTGTGGGAATGGAGAATGTAGTGCCTTGTGCTTTCTGTGCTGTGTGTAGAAATACTGTAAGATACACTATATGCTAAATACTTTGTCCTCAAACTACACCCTGCTTCAGTTTGCATTTCATTTTGATATAGTCTTTACAACAATCAGGTATGCCAGAAGGTGCTATACTTATTTAATGCAGAGATTTGTGCCGATTCCATCTGGTAGTAGAGTTTACCCAGAGCCCCCCAGCAGGAAGATTTGCTATATGCCAGGCATTTTTCCCTCTTGATTTACTAACCCCCCTTCTTCCAGCCTATACACAGACTGTGCATGCTTTTCAGATCAAGTAAGTGAAAGGCTGGGTGACAAATTAGACTGGAAGCATCTGTTTCTGCTTCTATGCTGGAAACACGGAGACAAAAATATACTGTATGTAAAGTGAGTTAGTGCATTTATCTTACATAAATTCATTTTGGAGAGATGATGCTTCATTAGCTGAATTGTCCATGAATATGGCTACTACTGAAAATAAATTTTGCATTTTATGGTAGACTAAAAGAAAGTAGTAACACAGATGTATAGTAGAGAACAAAGATTCCTTGAAAATGCATAACAAATAGGTATTTTAGTAACTGAATATACCAAATAGGACATTTTAACTGGGTATGAACTTTTTTTATTGCTGTTGTTCAGTGTTAGCGCTTTTGAACAGTAGTAGTTTTCTGTTTGAATAAAGACCTAAGAAGCTGTGTTTGTCCTTACAATGAGGCATTCCAGAATCTGACTTTCAGGCCTGAGGATTTAGTATTTTAACATTTATCTACTTATTTATTTTATTTTTTTGAAATTATTTCAGTTTTATGTGGCAATTTGTAATTCATTGAGATACTGATTTGATAAGATACTGCTTTCCAAACCTCTGTTTTCTTATGTGCTCTCTTTAAAGAATTCTATTCCATAAATATAAAAGCAGGTTGCTCCTGGTTGCTGCTTGGAAAAAGAAGATTATGAAGAGTTATAATTTTATTTTTTTTTATGTCAGTAATACCATAAGATTTTCCTGTACAGCATAAACCTCACAACAAGCAACTACAGTTTCAGATGCTTAGGAGCTCTTTCATCATAAAATGTCCAAGTTGCAGCAGGATTGGTGCACTTCTCTTACTGTCAGTAAAATCCTGACACTTTTCAGGATTTTGAAGAAATTTTGTATGTACACCTTTCATGAAGTTAAATGTATGAATAAAATGTGCAGGATGGAGACCACAGTGAGGTCCCATTTCTCTTGTCTTAGAGAGTAATTACAGAGAAAGGAGAAGATTAGTATGTATTACATCATCTTTCCCTTGAGTAGAAAACCAAAGGTTCATTCTGATAACTTGTGTGGTATTAAGTAGATTATGCTTTGTAAGCCCTATGGTTTTATACCTAATTCCTGAAGCCACAAGTAATCTTAAAAGATGTCTAATAATAATTTGAATTGAAAATACATTTATTGACACACATAAAAGGCAAAAAAGGTCATGCTGGTTTAATATGTGGTGCTTGCTGCTGCAAAACGGAGACTTCTGCTCAATAAACTTTTAGTATATCAAAAACCTGAAAGCATCCTTAATTTAATAGTTCTCATAGTATTGCATCTTCCCCGGTTGCAAGAAAAATGTATGGCACTTGGTAGCACAGCATTAAGTATTTAGAATCATCTGTATCAGCATGTCAAACATACAGGTTCGTAGCCCATATTGTTTTGTGGATCGCCTCTTTCTCTTCATGAGTGCTTCAGCTTTTAAGAGAGACACTAATTACACGTTCAGTTAAAATAAATGCTGACATTGTTTCATGCTAAATGTCCCTGAAGACTGTATGCAGGAAGACTACAATTAAAACTTTACATGCTTTTTGTTTTCTGGATTTTTTTATCTTCTTTTAAGAAGATGGAGATGTGAGGTAGACCCAAATCTCAGTCTGTTGTGTAAAGTCCTTGTGCAGACTTGCAGATGTAGAAATGAATAATTACATTTAGTACTTTTTTTTTTCTTGTGGCCCATCATTTTTGACAGACTATTTGTATTCCCCAGAACTAATATTCTTTGCTCACTTAGCCTATCAGTCTACAAAGCCACATCTGTTCTTCCTGCATTTTCACCAGTGCTACGATATACTCAATAGGAAAGGGATTCAGATCTCAACGGCACCAGTGTAAAATATAGCTTCAAATGTGACGTGTTTCCACTGACATAAGCTGAATCTGTCTGGATTTTTGCGGCTGTAACCGAGATCAGAATTTAGGTCCAAGCCTCCAAAGCCGTACAATATATCTAACTTAAATATCTTCCTGTTATAGCAATGCTTGCAGGCAAAAATAATGTAGCTAATCTCATGTTTTGATTTCAGTTAGAAGTTCCTTTTTGCATGGGCCCGTGATTTTCTTCACAGTTCTCCTTTTTAGACTGAAGTTGTAAATCCATACTCTCAGTCACTCACAGCTAAAGCAAATAAAGGATTTGAGGACCTAATGCAGGACAAAGGTGTTTTATCCAGCTCTGGATAATGCTTCCACACTCCTCCTGCCACTGTTTCCATCCTTCTCCATTGCTGCTTGATCTTGGAGGCCCATAAGCTCTTCACCCACCTGCTGTTTTGACTAGACACTTGTGCATGGGCTGGGATTCCTGGCATGGGTAGCATGGTGCCTCACTAAGACTTCCTCAAGAACAAGCTGAAGAAAGTAGCGTAGAGTTATACCGTCCGCAGAGAAAGTTATAGCAAAACCGTTATGTTTTGTGGTTTGATTGTTTCCCATTTTCTTGGAAGAAAATGAAATTTTGTATACAAATGTTGTTATAAACAAATTTGGTTTGTTAACATGGCATTAGGCTAGTATATAAACCTGTCATAAAAATGAGGGATCTTGGGTACAAAATGCTGACATCAACTTTCTACCCTGATAACCTGATTATGAGAATACCAGTATTGTTGTCAGACATACGCAGCTCGTGTGACAGAAACTGTCTTGTATGTACTTAGCAGCTAGTGGAAGAATAATTGGAGAAACTAAAACCCTTTGAAGCTGAAATGGTTTGCTCCTAAGAAAGGGGGTCATGATATTTTTCTTAACAGGAAAGGACTCTATTTTGGAATTAAAACTTTAATGAGCAAAATTTTTGTCACATTTCAAAGTTATTGAAGTGCTGTATTGTCAACAAGAGCTGCAGGTCGACTTTACAATTTGTCAGTGTAACTTGTCTTCTACTAGAGATACGTGAAGACATCTCTGCCTACGTGCCTGTATGTTACATAGTCAACTTTCAGTTTCAAATTTGTTCAGCGGGCTTTGAATTGATATTTCTGTAAAGGGATATGAAAATTAATATGTTTTCCATTTATTATCTTCTCAGTATATATTACTAATATCAATCGTATAAACGGCTTAAAAACCAAACTGTCTATATTAGAAAAATAGTAACAAAAAAGATAATTAGAGCCATATTTTAGCTTATATTAGTCTGTCGTATATTAATATCAGTGGGATTAACACTGTAATAAAGGTATTTATAAATTTTGAGTCTGTTTAGTTGTCTGATTTCCCTAAAAGTCATATGAGTTGGCTCTTTCATGAAAAATAGAGGAAAACCAGTAACTACATAAACAATTGTCCCTTTGTTTGAAGGTTCAAGCTCAAGTGCGACATGCAAAACTGAACTTTGACAAACTGAAGACTGACGTCTGTCAAAAAGTGGATCTTTTGGGAGCGAGCAGATGCAACCTCCTTTCTCATGTGTTAACAACATATCAGGTATCCAAAGAAATTGCTGACCTCCAAAAGAAAGATTTCCTGTTACTATATGGGGGCTTTAAGAAGTTACAACGGCAATATTCAACTCTAAGAATATGTAACTCTTATTGGAGGGGGGGTGTTAAATTGGCACCAAAGGCAGATCAGTGTTAAGTCTAATATTGCATTGACATTTTATCCTACCTTATAGACAACACTTCTTCATTTTTGGGAAAAAACTTCACACACAATGGCAGCCATCCATGAAAGTTTCAAAGGTTATCAGCCGTATGAATTCACTATGTTAAAGGTAAGGAATATATATGTGTTCGTTTGCCTAAGGAGAGCAAGAGATGAAACAAGGTTGTAGGCAGCATACATTCATATACATTCATATTTGTCTGTATATTTTTATCCCTGTCCTATTGTTTCATTTAAATACAGGTTTTCTGTTTAATACACTTCTGGCTAGTAGGATCAAAAGCTGCATGTAGAGTGCAGTGACTAAAGAATATTTCAAAGGAAGATATTATTCAGGGCTTGCACTAAACTATGTGTTTAAGTGATAACTAGGATTCCCAAAGAATCAAAATCCAGCAGAACTGGGGATTTATGTTGCTCTCCAAAATCCCACAAGTGAATTTTCCTTTGCATGTTTTTTAAAAACTCACTCTTTAAGAACACATTATTAGACAGAATATGAATATGTGCATGCTCAGGGTTCCCGCACATGTACTCAGAGTTTTTAACCCTTAACTGCTCTGGGAAGTATGTTTTGCTTCACTAATTGTATTTGCTGATCCTTTATAATCTTTGAATATGGGATATGTGCAATATCTGACTCAAGTGTGAGTTTAGAATTTTGCCAAGTATCTAAAAATAATGACTCAGCACTTTCACTGTGTATTTTTGAGGTCATACCTGCTCCTGCCTATGAATTTGCTTTTCCCATTGACATTTGAGGTTCAGTAGAGCAAAAAATTTGTTAGCTTTCTAGCTAGACAAATAGACATCCTTGTCCTGTAGTTATTTTGTGCAATGTAATAAGTGTGATTGGCTGATCCTATTTGCAAGGGAGAAAAATAACATTTGTCTGAAGGAGGTCTGATGGAAAAGTTACCATCAGGAAGAAAGTGAGGAATGACCAGCCTGGGGCAAAGCCACTGTTTGCTTGAAGAGACAACCCAACCCAGTTTGAAAATAATTACAAGTCATAGCCTCAGTCCATGAAATGCTTGTGTATATGACATGTAGAAGTGGAAGTTGGGCTGCATTATATATGCTACCCCAGAGCTCCTGGAAAAAAAACACCTGAAGGTATAAGGTTTAATTCACCTTAGACTACCAAACTTGTCTGTACCTGACTATTGCTACACTTAAAGTTGTTTTCTAGAATATGAGTTGGGAGGGAGCAGCTTCTGAACTTTGAAGTGCATAAAGAGCTTGTGGAGACTGTTACTCCTGCAGTTTGAAACATCACAACAGGCCAAGCAAATTCCAAGCTCTTATCTCCCCTGACCGAAGACAGAAATAACAGGAGGCTCATACACTGTTTCATCTAACTCTGCCTCTGCAGAATGCTGTCCTGCAGGAGAAGTCCTCATTTGCTATGAAGTTAATGCAACTCCAAGCTTCTTTCTCACATAGTCCATCTCATGGAAGGTGGCGTTTAGCCAGAGCTTATGTCCAGATTTCAGCAGGAGACAGTTGGGCACAGTTATCTTGACATTGCTAGTAATTGTCTACAGACTCACCAACTAAACTCCAAACCAGAAAAGAGAGTCCCCTTTATTTCCCCACTATTGCAGTGCTGTCTAATTCACAGCCTGGGCTTAGCACGGCCAGAGCCCTACTCAGGAGCCTGGGTACCATGCTGGTGGGCTGTTCTCATAACTTCCCTGTGATAGAAGGTTTCTGAGGGATATTTTCTCTTTGCTTTGATACAAACCAGTTTCAGTCTAAACTGTGTAGGTAGCCTATATTGTTGCAGAGTATTTATTCTTTATTATCTTTTATATCTAAAAATGTGGTTATTTGAACAAGACATAAAATGTTTCAAGAGGCATAGTAATGTTTGGGCAGCTTGAAGAGAAACTTGTACAGAAAAAGCAATTGTTCTGGAGTGTGAAGTACCCTTATGGCAGAGGATGAGAGATTTGGGGATGCTTGTTATCTTTTGAACTTCCTTCTGTGAAAGATTTCAGTATAATCTAAATTTGAAATTAGTTTAGGGATCTATGATGAAGAAATACAATTATACTGAGTCTACACATGTGTAACAAGCAATTCCTTGAAGCAAAAGTAACTGTAGAAATACTTGTGAATATTGGTAGTGTGTTTAAGATGCAGCCTGACTTTGTTAGGAGAATCTTAACCATTTCTATTGCTGGCCTCCTGCACTGAAATGATGTGATTTCCTGTTTTTCCAGTGATACATGTGCTGAGAAATGAAGCTAATGAGGAGGCAGTTTTATATATTACATGGAAGTCTGTGCTTTCAGAAAACAGCTGCTTGGGAATAGGACTCTGTTACTGGCTTTAGTATCAGTTGTTTATTTCTTTCAGTTTCTAGAATGTAGGATGTTTTTCTATACCAAAGTTAAGTCTCCTCCACGATCTTTTTCCCGGTTAGTAGTTTCTGTTTGTTTACATTAAATGATTGCTAAGGAGATGAAATCAAAATCTAATGGTTGCATCAGCTGAGATTCTGTTGCCTGAGAATAGATGTCTGCTGCTACTTTAGGTGCCTTTCTAGGGTAAGTCACCTCACCCTTACTTGTTGTTTTGGAATGGTGTAGGACTCCCATGAGTCCCATGTCTCCTCTGCTAGACCTGGGTGTGGAATAACCATAAATGTTTATGTTTAGGGAACTGATCCCTACTAGTCATATCATATGTTTGTGCTCAAGTAACTATATATTAAGAAAGAGTTGCCAATTAATTCTGCATTGGGATTACATGGCATTATGTTTTTATGTAGTATAATAGATGGCTACAGCTGATCTAGGGTAGCTGTAGTTTCTGATGGAGGAACTTTTGGTCTAAAAACGTACATAATGCTGATGATTTTAAGCATCAAAAATATACATTCAGAATATATAATTGCTTAAAAGATGTATAAAATATTTCAATGTGCCCGGTTTTGTGGGAGCTACCACTTTTGGAATGTTTTTCCCCATCTTATATCTTAACAGGGATCTTTCCTAAAATAAAATTTTAAATTTGATGCTCGCAGATAATTTTTATCTTTTATGATTTCAATTCTGGTGCTAGCAGCTTAATTTTGCTTATGCAAGTGTTCCTTCTGAATTGAACTAAACATATATATATGTAGGATTAACATTTTACTTTTAAACAAGAATTTAAAGAAATTCCTTAATATTTAACTTAAGCATAGTTTGTCTTACTGAAAAATTAGAAGGTGTTATGTACTGGAAAATTACTATTTGTGTTTTGTAGTATGAATATATTCATGTACCAGCTTTACCTCAGAAAGGAGACTCTTAAATGCCTCTCGGGATTGTTTCTGGAAAGAAAACGTTGTCTTTACAGATGTTTGCCAAAGTCCTTTAATGAAAAGCAGCCCGCTTGTTGTCTTTGCCTCAGGGTATATGTTTAGAGTAGTATAATTGTGCTATTGCAGCTGTATTTCCTAACTGCAAGTTTTATGCCTGATGAAAGATGATTATTAATGTGCTAACAACTCTATGTATCATGATGTAAAAGTATCCATTACTGTATCCATTGCTGTAATATTAAAGATGATGGGCTGCTGTTGTGGTAAAGCCTTTCAGGTTTCATTGGCTTGAAATTACTGTATGTCAAATTAACTCAAATTTATTTCAGGAGCTGCTTTTCATGAATAATGCCTCTTTTTAATTGGTATCACTGTTTATTTGACTCTAGTACTTAATGAATATTTCATTGCATTTTGAATGCAATGAGTTTGAATGAACCTAGGAATCATAACAACCCTGATAAGGGAGTCAAAAGGTGTAAATCTCAGCGTATCCGTTTATTTCCCCGCAAAGTGAAACGCTTCTGCCCATGCTTCTTGCATGGTTTGGAGAACTCTGTCCAACCAGGTACTATAACACTGTTGCCTTCTGCTGACTGCTGCTGGTATCCTTTCCTGTTTCCATTTGTTGCACCATGACTTTATTCATAGGCAAGATTGTGTATAATTTTATATCTCAAGGAGTTTTGTGGGTTTTTTTAGAGAGGTGGTTGTTGTTTTCTGATGTCTCTCTATGAGGAAATTCTGAGACTACCTGCTTTCCCTCTTCCCTCTCAGCTGACCCCCCCAAAGGAAACATATCCAAGTTTTTGTCCCCTTAGTAGTGTCACACTTGTCCATGTGTGTTATGACATCCAGAGATGTATCCCTGGCTCTTGGACCTGCCCTTAGCTGTGTTTCATTGATTCTTTCTCAGTTGAGAGGAAACACATTAGTTGTCCAAGGCACTTAGGAAGAACAGTGGGTGAGCTGAGTGTGTTGTCAACAGTTTGGTGATTTAAGTGCAGAGGACAGGTTATGTGTGTGGTCCAGATGATCTCGGCTTGACTTGAAAGCAGCCCTGATGCAGGTGAAGGAATTTTCTAATTGAGTTGCAGTCATCCTCAGGATGGTGTCTTAGCTGAAGCTAGAGTTAACTCTGAAGTGTAGGAGCCTCTTGTTGGCTTGGATATTTAGTTTCGAGTAGTAGGACCGAGCAGAATATCCCTGGGTAACTTTTGGTTGTGGAGACATCGAGACAAGATAGGCAGAGTTGAATGGCTGTGAACTTGCTCTGCTAGTGTGTATGGTCTTACCCTGACTTTTATAGTAAAAGAAATAACAAAGCTAGGAAGATAGCTTTTTAAACATTCAGGGATTCTACCTTAAGCCATATACTGGTGTAGCTTGTAGCAAAGTCCATGTAAGTCCATGTGAGCACCCAGAAAAGTAATGTGAAGTTAGGCGTATGTCTGCTCTGAGACAGCAAAGTCAGGGACACTTCATACACCCAACTAAAGTCTACTTGCTTCTGACCGAACTTGGTCAGTGGCATTATAGCTTTGTTTAATCACTGCACTTTTTAGATGATGGGAATCCTTCCCTTCTTCTGATGTAACCTGAAACAATTAAGAGAATATCATGGTTTGATTTCTCCACTTCCTGACAGTAGTAATCTCTTTACCATGGCTTCATGTTTAGAAAATATTTGATGATGGATTTTTAATAATCAGTTTTATTTCATGCCCATTCCCTAGCTTTTCTTATCTTTTGAGAAAAATTTATGAGCTTATAGAGCATACCAAGATGTGGAATAGAGGCAGGCAAGGGAGAGGAACATGATTTCATTATTTGCTATCAGAATTTGAGGGAACATTGTCTGAATTAAATTGTTACATTAAATTATTGCATTAAAGTACAGCTGCTGATTTTAAACAATTTTTTTTCATAGTCTCCATTGAATTTGAAGCTCTGTTTCAGAGCTGTGTTTGTTTTTCTAATGCAGGAAATAGTAGCTGCCATTATTATCATGTTATTTCCTTCCCAAGGTACTTGTGAACTCAATTTCTATATTCTGTTTCCATGGTTGGATCACAGTTGTTCATAGGTGATCTAGCTGAGGTGGCTAGTGCATTATTCATAATCCAAGTAGTACACTTGTATGTGATTCTGATTATCAGTGTTAATGGTGTCAAAAAAGTGTAACCACAGAATGAGGTACATATCTTTAATGCCTCTGTTTATTATTGCTGCTTTTGTGATCCCTCATCTTTTGACACATCATGTCTGCAGTGCTGAAAGTGCTTATGAGAAATTAATCTGATGTTCTTGCTGGAAGAATTAACTTAGAGGAAAAAAATATGCAACTGCAGTATATGGCAGGACCATTAGTTTGGTTTCTAAAGCACCGAAGTATGTATTGCCTCATACAGACAGGTACTGAGCCAAGTAGAAACTGGAATGCCCCTTCTGCAAACTGGTTAACAGGGCAGTGTAGGCAAGACCTGCAATGTGCCTGGGAATTCTTTTCTTCTAAAAAATAAAGAGAAGTCTAGGAAAGATGAAAAACATGGGCTAATTTATCAGCAACTAAGTATAGCAGCACAAAGCCTGCGCCAAGATGCATGTGATGGTTTTGAGCAACAAATGGAATTACTTTGACCACTGCCTAATTATACAAGTTAAAGAAAAATATCAGAAGTAAAATCTTCTATATCTTCACCAAGAGAAATACAGGTAAATCAGCGTGATGGGCTGAAGACTACTTTTTATTCAGTAGATGAGATGGACTTAGCAGCCGTTTTCTTTTACTATTCTGACAGAACATGCTACCACTTTGTTTAAACTCCAGATGCAAAACCACTACATTTTTGTGTTCATTAAGCTTTGCACAAAAGGTGGCTTATTTGTTTTAGCCTTGGGTTTTTAGGGGTTGGGGGGAGGAGGTGGCAGAGATGCACGACTATGAATATCAGTGAGACATAAATAAATGTAATTACAAGTTGTGAGGACATGAATCATGATTTTGTTTTTCAGCATCTGAGTTGGACTTTGGAAAGAGAAATGTGTTTTCACCTTCACAGCTAAACCGTTTCATAGAGCCAAATATTCACATGGCTAACATCTGTGATTATTTAATTGCTATTTTGATTTACTTATTTTTTCATACAGAAATGCTAATTAATGCATAACAGGGACAACCAGTAGTATATTTATCACTTCTTTAATCTCAGTCAGTCCATAGTACTTTATGTGTTGACATGTTCACATGTCCAAATTTTGGTTATAAAAATGCTGAAAATGCCTGAAGCTGCACATTGCTATCTTATAGTATGGCCTTTCAGATTGCAAAGGCTTTTGTAATACCACACCTAGCCTCTACCTAACTAATGGTCCAAGATTTTAACCCTTGTTTTCAGATTCAGGATACAAGTAGTACTTTCCCCCTATGCTGCAGTTGCCAAGGTCGTGTCAGGAAAAGAAAGGGCATAAAGTGCTAAAGAATCAGTATACAATGAACAAACAGATGTAAAGATGAATTTTTTCGCATCTTTAAAAAAACAAACCCCAAACAAGCAAATAAACAAAACCACCACCACCAAAAAACAAAACAAAACAAAACAATAACAACAAAACCAAACAAAGGAATAAAGGATGAATAAAAACAGGCAAACCCCTAAAATGGCAAGGAAACATGCTGTCAGTGCCTTTTTTATTTTGCTTGAGTCAGATGTCAGTTTGATACAGTTCAAAACCATTCTTGCTTAATTTGTGTAGGTTTTATAGGCTGGTTTGGCTTTAAATTCTACACTTTTGCTCCTTTTATTTTATTTTTCATTTTGTTTATGTGATGGTTATGATCTAGAGCTTGCAAGATCCTGTGAATAAGCTAACAGAAAGAGCAGAAAAGGAGGACCAGCAGATTGAGAGCACCAAATCAGTACAAGATCAGCAGAGTCAGTAAGTCATATGGCCTTTATGTTAAAATAATGAGTACTTTTGTCTATAATCTGCTTTCTGGTTGTTAAAGTTGCCGAACATTGATAAATTGAAATACAGACACAGCTAGTCTGATCACCCTAGCTAATAGTAAGCTTAATAAGAAGAATTCCTGAAATGTTGTAATGTGTACGTGAAAACTATTAAACTTTACGGTGAAATGAAAAGCTTTAGAAAGTCCCATTAAAGCTTTATGTTTTTCATCTTCCCTAGCCTTCTCTTTATTTTTCAGTTTTTGCTTCATTTTTTCTGTAGTAAAAGAAACAGTAAACAGCTACACATGGGAGAAGATACGTGAGCGTTGTATTTTTTTCCTTCAGCAGCATCTCCTTTCACCTGGGAATAGGATATGTATTCCTGATTGCTTAGAGCAGCGACTAGTTTTTGTAATGTATACAGCATCAGTTAGTAATCCAATGAAGCAGTTGTTACTTAGTAGAAAGTACATCTAAGTGAGCTGATGCTATCAAGTTTTGAGTTACCTGTAGCTCTGAGGTGAGACAGACTTATGAATGGGCTTCTGTGGCAAGAGAAGAGGAGAACGAGATGCGATCCCTCCCCGATGGGACCGTCAGGATTCAGTTGCGAGGAGACACAGCATTGATGTAATCCTGCTGCCACCTGTTGTTTTGACTATCCTTGGTTAAATGAAGGACACAGCAAAGGATCATCTGTCAAAGAGCAGAGAATAGCTTGACAGATTAGTGTATTTTGGTCAGCTGGTTATAGTAATGGATTTTTAAAGAGTTCAGTTTTCCAGTCCTTCCACTTGTTTAGGTTCAGAAGCACTGACCAAAACCAGTTTATAGATTGGTCATATTTGATGCTATTCAGATTAGACAGGATTTGGCCAAGTACCATTTGGCAGGTGATTGTCTTCACAGCACTTCCTTGAATCTGCTGCCTCATGGAATAATAATGAAGAATTTCAGAAACAATTGTTCTCTTCAGTGTTGAATATAAAGTTCTAAAGTGAATGCATGATTTATGCAAGATGTGTACAATGGCACCTATCAGCAAATGCATCAGATGTCATGTAATGGTTGCACTTGTTTTTAACTTATGTATTACCTTTTTCCTTGTCTGTCATAAAACAGGAAAAACTGTCACGATTTTGCTGTCTAAAACTAAGCATAAATAAGCATCTAAGATCCTAGAAGAATTACACAGAACAAAGCTTTTAAAATCCTCATGAGCTTTCCATTCACAGTAAACATTCATTATATGAGAGTTGGGCCTGAATCTAATTTTCCTCTGTTCCACCACAAGCCAATCCCCAAGGGCCCAGGAGATGGCTCCTACTCTCCTGTCACTGGAGGACAGGAGGAATGTGCCTGCACAGGCCTCTTCACCACCACAGCAGCCTTGTGGCTGCTTCATTCCCTACTGGTTGAACACCTTTACAGTTCAAAAGTATATTTTCCTCATTGAAGAGATTACTTTTGTAGAATAATTGCATGTAAACCACAGCTTTTTTTTCTGTCAAGCTCTTTTTCATCAACACTGCTGACAATGTTTTTCAGAAATCTGCTGACCTGGGATAAAACTCACCTGACTTCATTTTTAATTAGTTGCTGTTAGAAAGAGAAGTGCATAGTGTTTGGGTTTTTGGTGGGATTTTTTGTCATTTTTTTGTTTTTTTTGGTTTTGTTTTGGTTTGGGTTTTTTTGGTTTGTTTTTGTGGGGCTTTTTTTGACCAAGTTCTTCCTCCTTCCATACAAAAGACCAAATCTGGAACAGTCAAATATGCTATACTTTTTATTACAGAGATTTAATTAGATTTAAAGTGAAAGGGTAGTAGGTTTTGCTGGTTGATCTTCAGTCTAATTCTGGTTTTCAACAGAATTCTGCCAGTCAAACTCAAAAAAGTTAACAACAGACCAGCGTATACAGAAAATGCAAGAGTCCATCTGAATTACTGTTTATTTGTTATTGATATGATTCTGCAATGATGTGACCAAAAAGAGAAAAATATATTATTATTCTATAGCCTTAGAATTATTATCTCAATTATTTTTTTTTTTATTCTTTCAAATTAAGGTTGATTTCATTAGATGAGGAGAGCCATGCCAAGGAATCAAACTATTCAGGTATTTTATTTCATGTTATCATTACTTCCTAAGTGCTGTAATACATGTGGGTTTTTTTCTTTATTGTTCTTTTCCTATATGTTCAGCTTCACCCAGCAAATCCCTACAAATGCCAAAAATTTACATGTTCCATCCCACTGCATTTCACTCGGTTACTCTCAGATAGGTCAAATAGTTTGTCTTCCAAAGCATAATTCTTACATTAGGCAGGTCTTCAAGGAAAGGATCTACAGATTAGTAGCTGTCAAGACAAGGAAAGTATGCCACTTAGCTTGCTAGTTTGTTCCAGTGATTGAACATATACGCTGCTAAAAACTTGCTGAATTCAGTAGAACTTCTGCCCAAAATCTAGACAAAGTCTTACTTGACTAGACCACTGCCAATGACCTGATGGGTTGTTATTATCAAGTGACATAACCAGGCTCTAATTGGAGGTGCACAGTGAAAGAACAGGAGGTAATGGACACGAGTGACAGGAAGGGAAATCCTGACTGCATAGGATGAAAAAACGTGTTTACAGGGATAATGGTGAAGGGCTGGAAAAAGTGCCTGGAGGGGCAGTGGAATTTTGATCCTTGGAGATCTTCAACACTTGCCAGGACATGTCCCTGTGGAACCTGTTCTAACTTCATAGCTGACTCTACTGTGACAAGGGACTTGGACAAGATGACCCTCAGAGGTTCTTCCAGTCTAAATAATGCCATGGCTTAGAATATATCTTTTTCAACTAAATTAATGAAGAATCATTTCAATATGTGGTATTTTATCTTCCATGAAGATACTTAAAAGTGCTACATTAAAATCAAGTCTCATCTCAAATGTTCATTTTACTAGGCTAGCCATATTGACGTATTGAATACAGCTTCTCCTTTATTTCTGAAGTTTTTGTTTCCATTCCACTTTACAACATCCCTTTTAAAATGTGAAATGTATAACCAGACGAGATTTGTGATGTTGGTCTCTCCTGTTGTGTTTCTAGAAGATAAAATAATATCCCTGTTTCCGTATCCAAGAGGAATATCTCATTTTGCTGAAAAGCCAAGTTAGAAACTCCTATTTGAATTTGTTGTTTATCAAGACAGTTCCTTTTGGTCACAGCTTTCCAGGATCATTCTTCCTTTCTGCAGCTTGGCTTATATTCCTTAATCCTACAGATAGAACGTAGGACTTAGTGGTATTAACTTTTCCAAGCTCTGACTACAGAAACCGAGTGACTGGCTTGAATGGCCACCTCTATTAGTCTGTTAGTTGTTTGCACATTTTTTTCAAGAGTGATTTTGTGTTTACTTCCAGATGACTGCTAAAGCCATTTAATAGCGATAGATATAACACTAAACCTGGCAGATCTAAACTAGAAACAATTCTACTTTGCAATTATTTCTCCTAACAACTGTTTTTTGACATCTGTTAGTTGTCATGTTCCTAATCCATTCAATATGTTCATTATAGATATTATGCAGTGCTAACTTTTTAGCTGGAAGGCTATGTAGTACAAAGTCAAGTGGCTTCTAAACAAGTATCTTTACCAAAGAAAGCTCACAGTTTTATCAAAGAATGAAATTAGTTGGGCTTTTTTAACTAGGTCTGCTTTCCATAAAACCACCTTTTATTACATGAGCATTTATTATGCTTGAATTCTTCTGCTGAATCCCATACTGAGTAGGATTCAGTTAATATTTTGCCTCTGAGTAATGGTAAGCTACCAGCCCATAGTTACCTACAATTACTTGAGTCACCTTGTTAATTATTGTTGGGATTTGAGTGGTTTTTGTAATAATAACACAATATTTTGACTTCTCCGGTGTTTTAAAGTTTCACCCATTTTGCAGTTAACTAGATCAGATATCTCTTTGATGAGATATTTTCATATTCTTGGATACACATTCTGAGTTATATTTCCTTAGCAGATGTTTTCTAGAATGCCAGTTACTTACGGGCTGTAAAATATTTTACCATTGTCCATAGTATAAGTACCTTGTTCTGTCTCTTTCTCCATTGCCCCTAAAAGGAACTGAAGTATTTTGGAATACTTCTGCCTGACGAGCTAATTTTTTCCATCTCCATACACCGGTGGGCCTGTGCTGTTGCTAAGATTATTTTTTTTAATTTTATTTTTTCCTTAAAGTACTGTGTATGTAATGAATACAGATGCAGTGCTACTAGTGATGGAGCTGTGTTTCTTTTTACTTTTCCTCATCAGTTACTTCTACTTCATAACTTTTTTTTTAAATTGTTTGCTCTGCATTTTCCCTTATTATACTATGAATGCTTTTAAGATTGGTTCCATCACATTTATCACTGAACTAAGGCAGGCTTTCAGCAGCAGTTGTACTTTTTTCATTACAGAATTGTGATCATCCATATTCCACCTTTCATTAACTTTTCTTTCTGATGGTTTGTTTGTTTTTTTTTTTCCTCCTCTCTGCCAGTCAATTTAGGGTTGGATTTTTCCCCTTAAGCTTTGTGCATTGTTCCTTTATGGAAGCATCATATACATTTGTCCATGTTTTTTCATGCCATGCCTATCTGTATCTATACAGACTATAATCAGATGTGATAATGGGTCCTAAAATGAGCAGTTGATTCTAGTGCTTATAGCACATTCTGTCATTGTCCTAGAAAAGCCTTGTTAAAATAATATGATGAAAGCTGTGTTTCATTTAGTTGTGAATTGCCTTGGAGTTTCTCTTGAAAAGGCCTGGCATTCATTTTTTATTCCCCTATAGAAAATTTTATTTCTCCTTTCTAGCCTCAAGTTTGAGGCTTCCAGCACATCTGTCTTCCAGTTCCGGCAGTACTGTGATCGACCCATTCATTTGACTTTAGAGCTACAGACTTAGCTGTTGAGAAGCTGTATTTTCTCAACAGTTACTGGGGAGAGAAAGACATGGTCAGCAGGTGCCTCATCCCTCCTATTTTGCTATATATGTAAGGTGGGATTAATCACCTGTGGGAGGTGTCTTTCTCTTCACTGATAAATAGAATCTAGATAATTTTTTTTTTGACTCCATGTCTAAGAAACTTGCTCAGAACTTAAGGTAGGTATAGATGTGGCTCAGTAGTGTGTTTTCACCTGACAGCCTATAACCCTCAGCTATATGCTTTCCCTCCTATTGGTCTTAGCCCATTTATTTTCCTGCAGGAGAAAAGGTGCTGTTTACTTACCTCCTGACCTGGGGTGCTTTGGGGGAAGGTTCCTTTCCCCATTTCCTGAGCTAGTGTGATGAGGATGAACATATTGTCAAGGAAGGCAGTTTAGGGAGTAATGAGGTCCTGGCACTCCTGTGGTCTCTCTCCTGGCCTGTGTAAGTATAAGCTTCTGAAAGAAGTGTCTCTGCTCTGGAGGACAGCAGAGGCCTGTCTGATTTTTGCAGTTGCCTCAGTTGGGTGCGCTCAGCCTGGAGATGAGCTAGAGTGTCTTCAAAGGAAGATCTGCCCCATCCCCCCCCCCCCATTATTGTTCAGAAATTTGCCTCACTTAGAAATGCTTCTATCTTGAGTCTTTATTGTGACCAGGTTAAACATGAATACCAACAACCATTGCATGTTGATCTTATAGTGACATTGTTTATAAGCATGGTCATGCTGAATACAGTGTGACATGTTTATGGATCTTGATTACAGCTGCTGATGGCAAGGATATCATATCCATGTTACAAGGAAATTGTAACCACAAGCAAAACTCAGGTGACGAGACTTAAGGAAGCTACCTATAGCTGTATACATACAGATTGTCACTGTACTGCAGGTCTCTGTTGCTTTTCTTTTATTTTAATCTTTTTTTCTTTTTTTTTTTTTTTTTTCTTTTTTTGTTTTTTTGTTTTTAGGTGCTGTAGATGACTTATTAGACCTGCAACCTGAGGAAAATGGTATGAACAATTGTTTTCATAATCCAAAAGGTTGAATGAAATGATTCAGCTGCAGTATTTAAGAAGTGTTAAAGGATTCTCAACTTAATATACATGCAGAGGCACTACGCCTGATGTTACAATATGAAGTAAACCATGCTGGGGATAAAATGTATTGTAACAGGTGATTCAAAGTTAGGTATACTGGAGTATACCCTGTTTGCCTCACTGAAGTGGATTTCACTGTAAACTTTACCCCTCCTGTAACATTTCACAGTCTTTTCCTTATAGTTTCTCAGTTGCTGTATCACAAGCACTGGCAATACACAAGTAACCACGAGATTTTATGTGAGAAATGCACATATAAGAAACAAATTATTTAGTCATCTTAAAACCATATAAGAACTGGTGACTTCTGTCAGACAGGTAGTTAATGAAATCCACTGTGCTGTTCTCATACAGACATGGGAAAACAATCTTTCATTCCATGCTCTACTCCCATCCTTATACTTTTGTTAGATCCATGGCAGCTCAAGGGGATGTGCTGTTTTTTCCCAAAGGGTACTCTCCTGCCATGTAACATATGAAAGATCTGTCTAAAAGTTTTATATTCATTTTTCATATGCAATAAGAGTATTACCTGTAATTTCTTGCTTTTCACTCATCTATCTCAGAAGAATGAGTAAAAAAAGAAACTTCAACAAAAACAACTGTGGTGACTCAAAAAACAAGTAAAAAGCAAAGAAAAAAAATCCCTTTATGCAGTTTAGTGAGTCAGACAGAGTGTAGTTTGGGGTATTTAGACACTGCCCTCATGCTAGGTAAGGAAAAGAGCATTTGCAAACACCTTGACTTTGGACTTGCTACAGGCTGTCTCTTGCACTGTGGGAAAATTACTCATGTGGGGAACAGGGAAAGTTCCTCAGCTGTCTGTGCAGAAGCAGCCCTAATCTGTGGATAGATAAGGTAGTGGTGACTTAATTTCCGTGGTTAACAAAATAAGTCAGTGCCTGATAGTGGCCTTTCTTCTTCTGGTTTTCTACTCAGTTCCATTCCTTGATGGACCTTCTTAGTGGAGATGCAGACAATGCATACCGTTATTGGTCATACAAGTGTAACTATGTCAGTTAGAAGGCTATTTTTTTTTACTTCAGTCCAATGGTTAAATCCATACAAAACCAGTTGTGTAGTGTCTACATCAGATAAGGAAGGTTATGTTAAAGTTACAATATCAGCCATTTACCCCAGTTTTACACGCTAGCTAGCTGTAGGCTAAGGAATATTGTATTATCTTAAATAAAGCAGTGTAGGCAGAGATACACTTTCAGATGTGTTTCTGAAGGAAGTCTTTATCCTATGTTTCTGATCATATATCATTGTAAATATTTTCAGTTTCTCTTTCCATTTCTTTTAAATACCAGTAAAATGAGGCATGTTTGCAAAGGAGTATGAGCATTGCTAGAGGCTTGTTCAAACAACTACGGAAAAGAACATAGTGACATTGTCTTTTCAGTGTTTTCTTGAAAGTTTTGTTGTTTGTTTTGGTTTATTTTGTTTGGTTTTTTTTCCCCCATGGACATTTATGTGGTTAGGGGCAATATGTGCAGACAAAGAAAGAGATTTTGACTGTGAAAATGGGTGGTGAAAACAGAGAAACTGAAAAACAAGTAATAGATTTGCAGGTGAGATGAGAAAGTCCGTATCATTCTAGTAATCGAGACGTACCACATGAGTAATATCTTGATAACTATACTGGTTTCAAGATAACCTTTACTGCAGACAAGAATAGAACTTAGTTCTTCTTACTTGAGGTAGGCTGAGCATAATCACCAACATATCCTCCTCTGCCCTGAGTTCATTGCCCCTGCAGGAGGACCAGAAAGATTGCTGAGACAAGAAATGTGTCACGTCATGCACTCTGCAGCAAGACCCTAACTGCTCTTCAGATGTAAAGCTGTACATTTTTGCTTCTTCCTCAGTAAAAATGGGACTACTGCAGTGGGACACCCAGGGGAAGCAGAGCTTTGCTCTCAGCTGTCTTGCTGCAAAGCTTCTGTTCCATTATAGGTCATCTGTGGTTAGGTACTGTGTTGGCAGTATGTCTTAGCAGATCTGTTACTAATGATGCTCCCTTTGCATCTCCCCCTGCAAGCATTCTGTGTTCATGATGGGGCCTCCTGAAAGCAGCTTTGAGATGGTGATGCCCCATAGAGGTCAGAGTTCTTAAGTGTCTTTGAAAAAGCAGGTGCGTTTCCCCTACAGAAGGATTTACCCCTCTCCTGCCCCTGCTGAATAGCTTGGGGTGCTTGGACAATGGTAACATTCTTTGCTGTTTATCTGAAGATGGGAAAGCAGCCTGAAAATTCATGAGAACAAATTGTTTTCTATGTTATTTTAGTTATAGTCTGGTGGGAATGTCAGGAGAATTGACGTGTTTGTACTGTTTCTATTTCTAATTTTTGGGCCCTGTTAGGAAGTACAGAGGTACATAAAAGTGTGAATTAGAAAGGAGATGAATTTCAGCGGTGACTGCAGTAGTGAATAAAATCCTGATATTATGTGTTGGTTTATTTGTTTCTTAGCACATAGGTGTGCATGCTGACTCATCAACCTATTTTAAAACCCAATTTTGCACCTTTTTCTCCTCTGACTCAAGTTCAGCCATTTCATTATAAATAATTACAGCTAGTAAAGGGGAACTTTACAGAGAAGGCTGCTGCATTTAAATAAATGCCCTGTTGCAACTTCACTACTATCGATCTTTTATCCCAACCCAACAGGGTTAAAAATGTCTTTGCAAGTTGTATGCAACTTGGAGAGCTTAGCTGACCTTCCTGAACTTTGGAAAACTGAAGTTGCTTCTGTGCCTTACCACAAGTTTGAAACAAGCATAATTAAGACAAACAGATCTGGGGTTTAGTAATGTAACATTATCAACATTGTTAACCACCATTTTTGTCCTCTGCCTACTCCCACAGTGGAGCTCTTGATAGTCTTTTCACTTCCCAAATATTTTGTAAGCTAGAGCAAAGGATTACCATTCTGGTTACAAGTTTCGTGTATTTTATATAATTATGTAACATTTCTAAAATAGGAAGAAATTGGTTTTCAGGAGTAATGTCCTAAGTGATAGAAGAGCTTCTTTGGCCACAGTTCTGGTGCTAGAAAAACTTACAAGGGGAATTGGAAAGAGAATGGTCCCGGTTATTTCTCAGAAGCCTAAGACAGGAGAAAAAAAAAAAGTTACTGCAGCATTGAACAGTGTAGAAATCTCACTCTGCACAGAGTAACCTGTTCTCATGGGGAAATATCCCAATGATTCAAACATTGATCAAGAGGTAATAAAGGTCATCTTAAGTATGTTCTCACACAATTCTAGAATAATTCCCAACATTTATTTAATTTCAATTTATAACAATCTTTTTTTTTTTTGATAGTTTTATATAATGCTTCAAAAGCAAAATAAAAGTTGTCTTCTCCAATGCTTTAAATATTAGACTATGTAATGATTTTGATCTGGCGTGTAACAGATTTTTATGCATACTTGTAGTATTCTTTTTAATACGAAATTAGTCTTAACAGCAGTAAGGTTATCTAAGATAATCAAGGAATTATTTGTTGCCTAAGATCCAAGCCCACATGTCCAGGAGAATTGGGTCTAAAAGAGAAAACAAATACACAAAAATGTTCTATCTCATTTAACAGACAAAATGTAGATTGGTCACTTTTTAAAAGGTTCCTTCTTTTCTTTGTTTGTCTAAAAAATTATTTCACTTGACTGTTGTTCTGAGACAGCTTCAAAGGATCAGTTTGTGAGGTCCTTGGAGTCAGAACCTGGTGACAAGGATGACATGGTGTTACTGAATGAGATCCTCAACGCTTCCTCCCTGGATGAGGGGGAATTCAGCAAAGAGTGGACGGCTGTTTTTGGACAGGGTGCACTTGATCTCACCATGAGCTCTTCATCCGGAGACATGGAGAACACTTCATCATCCGTGGCACCAACACCATCAGGCTACTTGCCCTCACAGCTGTTAGACCAAAACATGAATGATTTGCAGTCATCTTTACATGGTAAGAGTTCATCTTGTTCTTTTAGTATTTTGGGTTTAGTGTATGGTTTACTGCTATGTAGAAGTGTAGTGACAGCTTATGTTGTGCCATAGCTGCAGAAACCCTGAAGTTGAAGCATAGTGTGGCCTGGGGAAAAACAGGGGAGCAGTATATTTGTTTGTCTAGCCCTACTCATTTAGTGTTTGTGAATGAAATACTGTAAAATCTAAAGTCAAAATTCCTGTCTTGAATGTTTTATTGAGCTTCCTGAAATATTCTGTAGGGCTTTGTAATATGCTTTTTTTTTTTTTCTGTAACAGAAAATCTGTTTGAAGGGCCAAAGAACCAAAAATGATTACTGTATTTTGTCTGGGAATGCTATTTTTAAACAATTTAGTAGAAATCAATTGCATTCATTCATTTTCTGTTATCTTCAAAGTACCCCATACTGTTGCATGTAGGGATATGGGTAAGGTAGAATGGATTGTCTCTTCCTAGCATCCATGTAGGTGGATTCCTCTTGCAGCCATGTTATCTACTGGTGCAACTCTTTCTCTCCTCTTCCTTCTTTGCAGTTCAATTTCTTGGATTTTCCGAGGCACTGCTGGCAGGAGAGGGAAGAGGTGAACTAGGGCAGAGCTTTCCTGCTGCTGCTTTGGCCTTAAGGGAGTGAGGAAGGCAGGCTGGTGATAACTGGCCAACAGCAACTACGTTCGTCCTCCCCACAGCCCAGCTAGATTTATCCTAGGGCATTGTAAGCTGGAGTTGAACCTTGCCATTTTGGGCTCTGCCACAAGTCATTTAAATCTCATTTGGAGAAGAACGATGTAGGAAGGATGTAGCAGACTGATTCCTGAAGACTGCTTCTTGGAACCAATGTTCCTGGTATAGTCATACATGGTGTAAAAAGACCTGTGACATTTTTGGCAATAAGGAAAAAGTCAAATTTACCTTGTAATTAAAAGTTACCACCACCACCCCTAAAGCAGGATGTCTGGTTTCACTGACTTAGATGGAAACTGGGCAAGTGACATTTGCAGTGATGCGCAGTTTTATATGTATTTTTCTGATGGGGTTCTTGCATGTAGGAGTATGACTGATGAAGAGGGACTGGAAGAGTGGAGGATTTGACCTTGTAAAATAGGATCTAAAAAAATAATGAGCTTTAGTCATTGCGTTGTCAAATTAAACAGTTACTGTCCAGAAGGGGATGTGGTATTGAAAGGGGAAAAAGAAACAATGAAAAAAACCTTTCTTGATACAGAGACATAAACAGATACTAAGCAAATTATTTAAAATAGCAACTGAAATATTGGGATTGAATATTTTCCAGAGTTTTTTGCGTGTTTTTATATGTAAGTGGTTTTGAAGAAAAATATTTTTGAGGTGTAAGTGGCAAACAGGGCTGAGTATCCTTGCTGAGTCTGTTATCGCTCTCATTTGCACAAGACACTGCCACTGGCTGCACTGTTATACTTCAAGCTTGGAACTCAGATGTGTTGCACACAAGGATCACTAGAAATGGAAAATCCATTCCAGTCAAAATGGTATCCCAAAATTTTTTTGAATAAGAAAAAAATTACATCTCTACTGGAAGAATAAAATATGTTGATTTTTTCAAATGGATTTCCAAGGTCTGTGGAGAAGATCATGGTAGCTGGCCTACTGGCATTTGAAAAGTCAGGGCTAATCACCTGAGTGATTGTATCTGATAATAGCATGTTCCCAGCTGACTCCAGCTGCCAAGTAAAATGCATTATTTAAACTAACTTTCATAAACTTTTTTCTAAGTGGTTTGTTTGTTTATTTCTTATTTTTAACGGAAGGTGAAATTCTGTCCATATCTCGTGAAATCTCACCTTTAATCTTGAACTGGGTTTCATTTCGCTTCATAGCACTTCCTTAATAATTTTATCTTACTGATAAATTTGGGAACAGAGACCTTTTTTTCCTAAATTAAACAGTAACTGTGGTATAAACATATCTAACCATACAACTTGGAAATACTAGAATATATGAATTACAGATTTTTTTTTTTATATCTCCTTAGACCTTTTTTTCCCCCTGATTGCTACAATTGCTTAATAATTATTCCCTGTGAGGTGCTACACTGGAGCCTTGATGTTGCATACTTCCTGTGTGAATTTGGCCTTAAGACCGTAAAGATTCTTAAAACTCACATGCTTAACTTTAAGCATATTAACTTTTCTATTAACTTCAGTGGGATTACTTACTTATTTTACATTAAGCACGCTCATAAATCTTTGGGGCTTTGTTTTTTCTCTGCCTCAGATCTTAATCTGTAAAACAGGCACAATGCTATGCCAGTTATAAACTGTTACAGTCAGGAATTCCCAGCTCAAGAGTCTTCTCTGGCTGTGTTTATAGGCAGGATCTAGCACAATGGGATTTGGAATTGCTGTGGGACTACCAGGTGCTGGTTTAAAATACATATAAATGTGTCTGTACATATGTATTTGAAGCAAAGTATGCTCCCAACAAATCTTTTAGATTCTCCTCCAGATATGGCTTTCTAGTTTGCTTTCCTCTCCACTTTTCCAGAGAGAGCATTGGCTTTCTCTTTCATGATGTTTATGGCCTCATTTACTTACTTTTTCATACCACTAAGGGCTCCTCTTTATCTTTCCTACCTATGCATATAATTGAGTTGGTAAGAAAACGTGCAGCTCACCATTCCCTTTCTAAATGCGATAACATTTGTGAAGATGCTAGCTGAAAACTAAGCTGTTTGATTTCCTTGCTGTCTCAGCAATAATCTTTTGTCTAGTCATGTAACAAAACCATTCTGGGAACAGGCAAACCAGAACAGGCTTAGGGCCAACAACTGCTTTCAGATTGATAGGCTGCAGTTTGTTTTTGAAAGGCAAAGCTGTTCTCTGTAGCTCACTGTGAAAGGACACTAAAAACATAATTCATGAAAGTATTTATTAAAAACTCTTTCCCAGTACCTTCATAGATGGATAATGTCATCAGGAAAGCTTCACACATTTTCTGGAGCATTTTTGGTCGGATGTATTTACTGCTCTTGTTAGGTTCTTTGTGTTTCTTAAGTGGTACAGCGAACCAGACCCCAGTGTCTCTCATGGACATGCTACTTACCAAGCCTAATCCAGAGACTTGAAAAGAGGGCTCCAAAGGAGTTACCTGGCCTGCGGTGTTTTGCTCTCTGGTCTGCCAATCACATCAGTGTAAACCAACATCAGTGAGGTCTGGGGGACCCAACTCCTGATCTCACTGAAGGCACTGGGGCTTGCAGAGCAAGTTTCCAGGCAGCTCTCCCTCCCATTCATTGCTGTGAATTCAGGGGGTTGGCCCTGTTTGCTTAAGCTGCTCAGTTTATCCAGATGCCATGCAATGCCATACTTAAATGCTTTCTTGCAATACACTTCCAAGCAAACAAAAGCATTACAGTTTTCTGTAGTTGTGTGTAATGTCCTCTGCTATCCTCTCTTGTAACACAAGCAGAGAGGATATCATTCTGAAGTGTTCTTGCCATACTTCGCATTATTTATGATTCAAATTTACTTATTTGAAACATGAAAACCTCAGGCTAGCTCTTAAGCTTTTATCACCTTGGCCCAGAACAACTCTGTGTGAGCACTCTCCATCCAGATTTGAACAAGTTTTTGGCTTGTTTTTTTAGAGATAGAGGATGTTTGTGGCTTTAAGTTTCCTTCCCTAATTCATGTGATTTTATAGAAACACTTTTCTTACCTCTTTTTAATAACACAACTTGGGCTTCACTCCTTTTATAGTCAAGGTAAGATCAGAGTGATGAGAATAATGAGAGTTAGAGAGAAGAAGGTTTTATGTGACTTACACAGCTGTTGCAGCATCTGTCTCCACAGGGTACCAATATCTGACAGGCATCTCAAAGGAGGACAAAGTAAGGGGAGGAAGGACAAAGAGAGTAGAAAAGGATGTGAGATCATGAACTTGTAGAAAAAAAAAAAAAGTCTGAATAAGGACATGCACAGATGAATATTTAATAGATGAAATTTAATGTAGTTCAACAAGGGCAAATGTAAAGTAATGCATGTGGAGAAGAACAACCCCATGTATCAGTACAGGTCGGGGGCTGATCTCTGGGAAAGCAGCTCTGAGGAAAAAGATCTAGGAGTCATGGTGGACAAGAGGATGGCCATGAGCCAGCGATGCGTCCTTACGGCTAAGACGGCCAATGGCATCCTGGGATGCATTAAGAAGAGCATGGCCAGCAGGTGAAGGGAGGTTATTATCCTCCCCTTCTACTCTGTGCTGATGAGGCCCCACCTGGAGTACTGTATCCAGTTCTGGGCACCCCAGTTCAATAAAGACAGGGAGCTCCTGGAGAGAGTCCAGCGCAGAGTCATGAAGATGATTAAGGGAGAGTTGCATCTCCCTTATGAGGAGAGGCTGAGAGAGCCTGAGAGTCTTTTTAGCCTGGAGAAAAGGAGACTCGAGGGGAGACCTCATTAATGTCTATGAATATGTAAAGGGCGAGTGTTGGGAGAATGGAGCCAGGCTTTCTCAGTGACATCCAGTGACAGGACAAGGGTAATGGGTACAGGCTGGAGCATAGGACGTTTCAGGTAAACATAAAGAAAAACATTTTTATGGTGAGGGTGTCAGGGCACTGGAGCAGGCTGCCCAGAGAGGTTGTGGAGTCTCTTTCTCTGGAGACTTTCAAAACCCACCTGGACATGTTCCTGTGTGACCTGATCTAGGTGATCCTGCTCTGGCAAGGGGGGTTGGACTGGATGATCTTTCGAGGTCTCTTCCAACCCCTAACGTTCTGTGATTCTATGTAAAATCCTGTTTGTGATACTACTGGATCCTTAAGATGGATGGGTAATTTATCAGGCCATACTTGAAGGAGGAGATATTACTGAAATCAGAAATATAACCTACAGTCTTATACATAAAGAATTTAAATATCTTAAACCAGGAACAAGAATGCTCCATTTTTTCCTAATACATTTCCATGGTTCATTTTGCTCATTGCACCTCATTAGCTGTATTTCTCATTACTCTTTTGTGACTATGGAATATGCATGTAAGAACAAAAATACCTGGTTTCATGTTTTTCTGATAGTTACTCTCTCCCTTCTGAGAAGATCCTTTCAAATGAAGAACAAAAAATACTCCATTAAAACCTAGTTTTAAGTTAACTCAAAGTAGTGCATCTTGAATTTAATTCTTAAAACTTTTGCAAGAAATTATTGGGGTTTTTTTCAGAATTCATCATTTCAAAATTAACTGAAAAATCTAAGGTATCTAAATCTGGGTTTTTTTTGAATAGACGATGAAATGAAAGTCTTTAGAACCATAAAAGTAAAGAAGGGTGGAAAGAATGTTTAGTATGTGTGATATTTTCACCCAAATGTAAATGAAATTCTTCTCCCTACAGCTGTGCTTGACTTGGTTATTGTCCTGGCCTCTCTGTGAACACATATTAACTGTGACTGGATAAAAGAAACAAGCAAAAAATCCTTTTTAGCCAGGTTAAAAGTTCAAAAAGAGTAGAGTTTCCCAAATTGGAAGGTAATGAAACTCTTTCAGATACTCTCTTCTTAAGGATGTTGCTTGTCTACAGTATCTGACTGCTGCTTTCTTGTGTATGAGGAGAGATACGAATGGCCAGAACTATAAACATAATATTTTGCTCCATCATCTGATGTGTGCATTGTGGGGTGTCAGAGGTAACAAAGGAATTCTTCCTGCTGATGCTGCTGCATTACTGAATTTTAGGATGGGCAGCTGACAGTGTGAGCCCACCATCTGTACCACAGCCAGCACAGAAACCAAGCAGCCTGAATGCGAACGCTAACAAGACGCCCATGAAAGGTGACAAAGTCATGAATTTTTTCATATATGTTGATTTTTTCCTCTTTAGATGTGACTCTTGTATCTTTCCAGTCTTCTCTGGTTACTCTATTATATTAAAACCTATTTTTCTAGTAGTTACATGTCTAAATCTTGTGCTCGTTAAGGAATTACTCTGTTGCAACATTATGTGTATAATATGTTTATGTATGTGTATTGTTTTGGTAGGCTTTGGTGCTAGTACTATATCAGAAGAGTAATTTACTATATAATGAGGGAGCTGAAACTACAGTTTCTTCTACTACTTCAATTTTGAGTCCCACGGAATAGCATCTACATGCACTTTGCTGAAGTTAAACAGTGTTTTGAAGCCCTAGGAGGACATTGTTGGCTAAAATGCAGGCTACTGATAAGGCAGAAGAGCCCTAACTGCAAATTTTGTTGATAATGTATCATATGAGTCATCAGCTGTTTGCAACTTGATTCACTTCTTGCAACAGCCAAGAGTGCATACTCCTGCCACCTGCCCAGACAAAGCCCTGCTGATTCTGAGTAGGGTTTTTTAGGTAAGTGAACCAGCCCTAGGTTGAATCCATACTCCCAGTTTGTAGCCTGTACTGTGCATTCACATTCACTCAGAAGCTACATGAAAAATGTTCAGTGCAGAAGAAAGGAGTGACGTGTATTCCTTCTTCCTCTACCTCCCAGGAGTAAAAGACTGCTGTTTTTCAGTTCAGTAGAAAATAAGAGGGGTAAGGTGTTTTAGAAACTGTTTTGGAAATGAGCGTGATGCTACAGCTACAGCACCTTCACCAGAAGGAGGAACAGCCTTCGGCTACTTTGAAATGTGTGCTTATGAAACACGCATTATGTCCAGCCTTGCAGACACCCAGATGAAATCATGCCAGGCAGAGCCTATTGTGTCCATAAATTCTTTGTCATAAATGTTCCTGTGACATTATCTCTGAGTAAAAAAGCACATCTTATTTGGCTATCAAAATAATACATGTTAAGCCTAAGGTCACAAAAACAAAGCAAGTGCTGATGTACCTTCTTTAGAGCAGCCACGTTTGTCACCGCTTTAACATGAACATCTGCCCTGTTGGAATTAAAGAAGGTAGGAGACCTCCTGCGAAATCTGTATGTCAGTACAGACACATCAATGCAATAGTCCAGCTGCTGTTGGAACATATTCCTGGTTCACTTTTTTTATCCCTTGAAAAATGCACCCTAATGCTAGAAGCAATACATGGGACTGTCTGTCAAATGTACTCTCTCTCCAGCCAGTACCTTCCCCTTAAACCTTCATTCCAGACGAGTAATGACCTTGTGTGGTCATATACAGGGGGGACAGAACAGTCACATGAACTGGATTTAGGCAAAGGAATGTAGTCCTCTAAGAAAGGTTGAAAGTAAAATTTGCCTTCAGTTTCCTTTTAAGTTTTTGCAGGCTGGCAGGTGCACACACACACAGAGAACACCTTTCAGGAAACAAAGGTAGACAGAGGGAGATTGTTTCTAATTTAAGTGTTCCTGTGCTTATCGTGGCAGGAACCAGATAAAATACACAGGCAGACAGATGTAAAGCGTTCATTCTTACGAAAGGTCCCTACTCTGATAAAGGTAGTGTTTTAAAATGCCATCACTCATTCCGATTTTTTTTCAGAAGTGCCCTTAGTAATAAATGATAGCATGGTAGCGTTTGACCCCAGTCCAACATTGTTAGTTTTGTTTTAAAATAGCTGGCACATCTGTATTTTTTTTTTCTTTTTCTGCAGAACCTACAAAGAATCCTAAAGACTTGACTGCCTGGTTCAGTCTCTTTGCCGACCTTGACCCATTATCCAATCCTGATGCTGTTGGGAAAACTGATAAAGAACATGAATTGCTTAATGCATGAATCAGCTGCCTAT
The DNA here is from genome assembly GCA_027560015.1 of Chloroceryle amazona. Classification (NCBI taxonomy): domain Eukaryota; kingdom Metazoa; phylum Chordata; class Aves; order Coraciiformes; family Cerylidae; genus Chloroceryle; species Chloroceryle amazona. Next base: position 74,103 of record JANHFX010008027.1, read on the forward strand.
GGTAACTCACATTCTTCCATTCATCAACACTGTTTTGGGATTTAAAAAAAAATGAAAATTAAGTATGCTGTTGTGAAACTATAACGTATGTGCCATGACAATAAAACTAAAGGGAACGAATCCCCTTTTCTATAGGTACAGTTATTTGCTCTTGTTTTGTATAAAGAGTTTGCATTTATTTTCTACGTGGATTTACAAAAATGAGGTTAAGAATTAGGGCCGATTTCTTGCCCAATTCAATTATCTGCTGAAACACTGTCTTTGCCTGAGGTGATGCGGAGCTAATGCTGGAGTGAAATACAAATTGCAAACCTATTTTTTTATAATATTTCTTGAGTAAATAAAAAAATCAAAACATGTAACTGAGGAGGCTGCATGAGTCAAACAGCTGTCATGTATATAATATATATTACTGCTATGTTAAGATGTCAACTAAATTTGTTTATTAGTACTCACAGTGAAAAATCTGTGCTGGGGCTAATTTTTGAAGAGATACCTCTGGGTCTGTGCAGTCATGGAAATTGTGCCCTTTCTAATTTAGCTTATTAGACAAACTGCACTGCATAACCAGAAGTTTTGCCCAGCAGGCTTCTTTTCTGAGGTTTTTCTCCATTGCACCAACAGAATTTGCACCCGTTTGCAGAAGTTTCTTGCAGCTGCTGCTTTTACCATGCCTTCAAAGCATTGATATTTCTGTTTGGAGTATTTTTCATCCAGTTTATTTCTGAAGCATGTGTTGTTGTGACATTAACTCTTTAATAAAATGATTTTGACAAAAGACCTTTTATTCCCCCTGGGATGCTGGCGTGTTGTTGAATTGGTATGTAACAAGCACCTGAAGATAAATGGATGACCAGTTTTTAGACTACCTAATAATTCCTATTGTTACCTCCCCCTCTTTCTGAATAGTCATCTAGTAAGGACAGTAAGAAAATTTGAACTCGGTGTCCTTTTGCCTCATCACTCTCCTTTTACAGCAAAGGAAGGTAAAAAGGAAGCATCAGCAGCTACTTAAGATCATAGGTAAGTTCTGTGTAAGACCACCTTGGCAACTGATCACACTTGGCCTTTTTAAATTCAGTTAATTTTCCGTTTAAGTTGGTGAAGTTTTTCACTACCAGTTAACTGTACACCCCGTTAATCCTTGCCTCATGGACTATTAAAGAGCTAAGTACCTGTATTGGAAACATGAAAAGAAAAAATTAATACAGAAGTTAACCAACCTGATCCACTTCTTGAATGCAGCAGAACATCATTTAACGGCCACACTAAGCTCCAGGAAGTACCACAGGCAGATAATGCTGCTGTCAGTGGGTGTGGGGGTTGGACTGACTGGAGATCATCTGGCTGAATCCTCAGCAAGTAAGTTTTAAATACTATTGTCCAAAACTGAAGTGTTCAAAGTCCCAACCCATAACCTGGAACTCTCAAGGTACTTCATTTTTTGCCAGAGATGTTCTTCACATGTTTAGTAGTGTATTTTCCGATATAAGGGGAAAGGACGGTCTGGTCTTCTCTGTGTGAGAAGCACCGAGGCTGGTAATTACAATGTGGAAGCTGATGTAGATGCCTGCTGTTTTTAAGGATAAAACTTGACTCCTTCCACAGTATTTCCTTCTGCTTGGTACTGGCAGCTCCTTGCTCAGTAAGCTGTCTTTTGGGAGGTGTATCACTTTCTTGAGCATTAGGGGGGCCTAAACTCCTTACTTTGTGCTGTAGTCCCTGGCAGTAAATAAGACCTCTCTACAAAGTGGATTAACTGGAAAATACCTAAGGTTTACACTGCGGTGCACATAAAATTATGCACTCATAACATGGGATGTTTGCCTGAAATCCTCTTAATCTCAAACTGTAATTATCTGCAATGCCAAAAATGTTAGGAGCTCAAGGGATAGACAGGCTCCTTTTCAGCCCAGCTAGGTTACCACTGAAATTATTAAACAGATTCTTGCAACTTTAAGCATGTCTGAGGTTGCTAAACTTGCTCTGGATTATGTTTTGTCTTGATAGTTGCTAAAGCACTTGTGGACAATCAACTCAAGCAGTTTGAGTAGCTAAAGCAGTTAGAGTAAAAGATGAGGCTGTACTGACTTCAAAACACCTAACAAACATTTTTTGAATCTTAAAGAACAGTTCATGTTTATTTCCAGGTCAGAGATTCTAGACTTCTAGGATTTAAGAAAAAAAAAAACACAACAAAACAAAAAACCCTAAAACCCCTCCTGTCTTGATGGGCATACTCAGAATCTTGATGGGCACAATTAAGGGCATTGCACAAGTTCAGCTAGAGATGGTCTGAATGCTCAACATGTTTTTAGGTAGAAAACCATCTGAGGGATCATCCGTTTTACACATGACTAACCACCACTGCAGGGTATTCCCCCCCCTACTCCTCCCCCCAAACTGCACTACTGCTTAGTTCATAATAAGGATCGATTTCTTGTAATACACAATTTTTAAAACAAATGTTAGCTTTGAATTCTTAGCCTTTGCAATTTTTTCACACCTTCAAACAAACTTAAAAAGAACCAGAGTTATTTAAAATATGATTAATTTTGCTTAAAGTAATTTAAAGATCTATGTACAATGCATTATTAACATCAACATTTATTAAAGTTAAAAACTAGAGCAAGAAAGCTAATGTCTTGCCAATACAGAGTTTTCAGGCAAAAAAAAACCCCACCTCAGTTACAGAGTTACAAGCAATACCTCCCTGCTACTACTGAAGGGTATGGTACGTACTTCTTAGCAGCCTGGACTGCGGAGCAACTCCAAGCCCCAGTGACAGTGGGAGTGGATTTTCCCTGATGTGTGGTAGATACTCAGCAGTAGCTGGGACAGCAGGGTAGTTCATCACCCTGCTACGATTACAGATTGGTTGTTCTATACATGTAACGTTCATTTTGATGTAAGATGCTTCATTCCAGTTCCATAGTCTGAGTAGGGGATTGTTTTAAAACAAAAACAGCTGCAGAGGTGCTATGGCAAATTAAAACAATGGTAACAATGGTAATTGATGATCTGGCTCTATCAGGAAGTTTCTTAAAGTTGATGTAATTGATTTTGGTGAGTTGAGGTTTCTACATCTCTAAGAACAGCTATTGCAGCAAAATTGGAGTGTGTGCCTTAGGAATTGAACAGCTTACGGACAGAACTAACAAGTAACTTTCTCAAGTAAGTTTTCTGCCCTTCTTAAATGATCGTAATTTACTTCCGGCATAGTAGAGTATGACTTACCTTGTTCCCTTCTGCTGTTTCCATATCCAGCATGGCATCGATGTACTTCAAAGTAGGACCGCTTGGCCCCAGGCAGCCACCTGCTTTCTCCCAACACCCTTTTTTAAAATGGTGCCCTTCAAACGTTAGGGGCTGCACATACTAGAACAAAATGGGACCAGCTAAGCAATTGGGTGACTGCATGGAGAAGCAGCAGTTTTGCTCTAAGTGTCAAGCCTACAAGCCCTGACAGCTCCAGGCTTTGAGCCTGGAAAGGCTCAGTAGAGCAGGAGGTTGACATGAGGGCATTGTACACAGGCACTGTCCATCCTTCTGCATTTTCCTGGGGCCTCTGTCACTGCCATCTTCCATCACATCTCACTGCAGGTGCCAGGGGATACTGGATGAACACTACCGAGGAATGATGGCAGTTGTACAGTCCGTGCTTGCTGCTGAGAGTCTGGGGGGGTGAATTAGCTCCAGGGCAAAAGAAGAACAGCTGTAAGGACCTATCTTTTCTCAGTGTAATTCCTGAAGACTACTGCCCAGAGCAGCAGCAAGACATTGACATGGTAAAGGTGCTGCTGTCAGTGCTGTGTCCCTCACTTTTTAAGCTCCTTTCCTCTTCCCAGTATGCAGTTACTACTTCCACCCACTTGGTCTAGCACCCGTCTTCTTTCTCCTCCCCAGGAGGGAGGCACCAGGGCAAGCCAGCAAGGATGAGGTGAGCAGCATAGAGAGGCCCTGCCATGCTGCAGGCCTCTCTTGCTCACCTCACCAGTGAGTACTAGTTGCAGGAGTTGGACTTCTGCCACAGTAAGCCATGGCCAGCCAGGGACCCAGTGCACTTCTAGGGTTTTTTTACCATTACAGGTGTGGAAGTCACCCAAATTTGAGTACCCCCCACCAACTCCACCCCCACCACCCCCAAACACACACACAATATAGTATTTAATAAAAAATATTTGAATGTAGTAATGATTTCATGTAT
>JANHFX010008028.1:25923-37115 GCA_027560015.1 Chloroceryle amazona
CAGAAGGGCTCCCCTGAGCCTCCTTCTCTCCAGGCTCCACAAGCCCAGGTCCCTCAGCCGCTCCTCACCCTCCTTGTTCTCCAGCCCCTTCCCCAGCTCCGTTGCCCTCCTCTGGCCACACTCCAGCCCCTCCAGGTCCTGCTGGGAGTGAGGGGCATTTCAAGGCTCACCATCAGTGCAGGTTGTGAGCAGTGTAGAAGGGTTGGTGCCCTTATTGAGTTCAAGGCAGACCATCTCCTGGCCCCGTGCAGTTAGGGAGGTATTCTTGCCTCTCTCTGGGTGTCGTATCCATCGTCTTTACTACAGAGAGGCTCAGCCTGCTGCAACCCCCAGCTCTGCGTGATCCTCCTCAGGGTTGTGCCCCACAGAGAGAAGCAGAGCAGCCTCGCGTGGGAGCCAGAAGGGGAGAGGCAGATTTTCCAGAGCAATCGCCGCACGATCTGTCCCGCAGTTGCTGTTTATAGGCATTGCTCTGCGTGATTAGCAGTTGGCTAATCACCAGGGGCCAGATGCTGCAGTTCCTGCGAGGGGTGGCCGAGGGACACGGCAGGGACCTGCTGTTCGCTCTGTTGTGCTTCCCCCGAGCAGCGTGGGATGGATGGCTTTGGAAAGGAGCTTTGCTGTAAGGGTGGGGGCCCAGGACCCTGCAGGTACCCTGTGGTCTTGGCCTCTCCCATAGTGCCTGGGAGGGGTTGGCAGCACTGCCATTGGGGTTGGGTTGGAGCTGCTCCATCAGGAGCTGGACAAGATGCCCAGAGTGTTCCTCACAGGCACCACTCGACAGCCACTGTGGGGTTTGGCTGCTGGGACTCCTGCTTTGGTGTAGAAATGGTGATTGAGAAGCTCCTGGACCAGCCTCAGTATCACCTGCTGCCAGCGAAGTGCTCCCAGGCAGGGTCCCACTGAGCTGATATCAGCGTGTCCTCTGCCCTAAACTGCTTCTTAATGTTTCTCATTGACAAACTTTCCCACCTGTATGTTTTTTCCTTTTTAATCCATATTTTTCATACCATTTCCCTTCCTCATCCCTGTTAAAGCAGCATCCTAGTGAAGTAAATGCCTCTGTATTTTCCCCAACAGGTTGAAATATAGGGAGAGTTGTTAAACATTTTCTCCCCAAATGACAAGTAAACAGGATTGGTTTTTCACCTCAGCTGTACCCCACCCCTTGTTCCTTACATGTCACATCGTGCCCGAGATGCAGCCTGCGCAGAGACGATGCTCTCGAGCCCCTTTGTTTTCTGCCGAGGATAACCCCGCTGAATTGGGTTGTTTCGTTTCTTTTTCTTACTCGCTTCTCCCTCTTGCTGGTGAAAGGGCAAGATGCAGAGACAGGCGGCTCCACGGGAGGGTGGGAAGCTGATTAGTGGGGCCGGTGTGACCCGGTGCCCGCGGTCCCCGGCAGCCTGTGGATCAGCTGTCGCGGGGCCAGTTCCCAGCTGCCGCGGGGCCACGGCACCAGTGATGTGCCGGCTGGCAAAGGCCACGTTGTCGTTGTCATCCAGGGAAAGTTTCATGCTTTCCTTTTTTTTTTCCTTTTTTTTTCTTTCTTTTTTTTTTTCCGGTGACCGGTTTGTAAAGGTTAAATGGTATTTTCTGATTAAGCTGAGTACTCTGATGATCTCAGCTCATTTCCTACTCATGCCATATCTTTTGTCTGACCCTGGGGGTAGCACTTAACCTCTGTGGACTAGAGTCTCTCTGTGTAATAGAACGACAGTATTTCCTTACATTACCAGAAGGACAGGATGATAAATTAATTCACATTTATGTAGTGCCGAGATATGACCGTGATAGATTGAGAGCCTGTCCCTGGAGTTCCCCGTGCTCTCAGCAGGGACACGCAGCTCTCACAGGAATGAGTTACCCCCCGAAAGCAGGACCACTGTCTGCACTCAAGCGCAGCCACAGCTCTGAATAGCAACCAGTGCAACCATCCCTTTCCTCCTGGCTTTCTTACCTATGGAGCCTGGCTGCAGCTGGTCCTGCCTGGAGACTGCTGCAGGAGGATGGTCTGGTGAGCTCTGGCTGGCTGATGGCTACAGAGACAAGCTAAGGTCTAAATCTCCTTGGTGCCAGCATCAGCTCTAAAGTCCAGGGGACCGACTGATGGATTCATTCCCACTTGCCAGGCGCTGCCCTGTGCGGAGTCAGAGGGATGCTGCCGTGCCCTCCTGCAGGTGCTGGTGGCTGCCTTTAGGAAGCCATCCTTGTTCCTGGCGATGTCTTTCAGTGCTTGTTTGGTTGTTCAGTTCTTTTAAAACGCAGCCAGCTTGCAGCACTTGGGCTTGAAAACTCAGCCACATGCGGGGCAGGAGAGTTACGGGGAGTGAAAGGAAAATGCAGCATGGAAGGGTGAGACAAGGAGCCAGGGGCTGTGAGGAACAGCCTGTGCCTCTGCTCCTCGGACGTGGGTCTGAAAGATGCGCTGAAAGCGTAATGGGAGGAGTGTGGGGGCAGCTGCCCGAACAAATCCATCTGCCTGGAGTCTTGATGGAGGGTTGGCAGTGGTGGTGTCATAGAATCATCGAATGGCTTGAGTTGAAGGGACCTTTCTTGGAGATCATCTCCATCTAGTGCCTGTCTCTGCAAACCTCTGCTGCTGCAGTGTTTTGAGAAGGTCATTTTGTTCAGAGGACGGGAGCAAAGATGTGTTTGGGGACTCCTTTGAGGTAGCAGCAGGTATAGAAAATGATTGTCCGTAGAGTCCAGACCATCAGTAACCTTAGCCTAGGACCCACTTCCCATGACAGGCCTGACTTTCCTTGCCTGTGATGAGAGTCTGCGCGTTCGCGGCTGAAAGGATGGGAACGATGATTCTTTACCAGGGAGAAGATGAGATGCAAATGAATTTGTCGGTGTTTGCTCTGACGGTTGTTTCACAGAACAATTGTGAAAGCTGTACCCGACGTCAGGAACAGGCACAAAGCGCTTCTCTCTCCCCCAGACAGAGGCAAGCGGGAAGCGCTGCCCTCCCCAGGAAAGGGAACGGTCCGTCCCTCGGGATGGGAATCACGAACATCTTGTCCTCGTGATCATTCCTTTGCTTCCTCATGATCACCTCTTTCCTTCTTTCTACTCACTCGTGCGATGTTTGCTTTGGTGCTGTAGGGAGGCAGCTGTACGCACATCATTTACCGGTGCGCGCCTGCGTACGACTGGGGACGGGAAAAGGTGTGCGTGGATGTGTCCGTATTGCACAGGTTTGATGTCGCTGGTGGGTCCTGGCTGCCGGTGTCATTCCCGATGGGGATTCACCTGCAGGGAGCAGTTCTTCTGGTGGGGTGTCAGGGTCAGCTGGCACCCACCTGCCTGGTGACTTCTACTGGGTGTGACAGGAGGTCCCGTCACTGCCAAACAAAAAGAGGGGTGGAAATTTATGGCCTGGAAGTCAGGAACCTGGAAACTCATCTGATGTGTTACGTGTGGTGAGGCGGGGGGGTAAGTCACGGAGAAGCTGAACGGAGCAGGAGCAAACTTTAGTCACTGTTGGGGAATCACATACATCTATTTCCTCTAAATTGATGTTTTCCATTACCTAAAATGGAAAGGTTTTTTCCTCTGCGGAAATGCTGCTCGGTGCTATTCAATCAGCATTAATTAAGCAGCTGAAATGCATTAAATGGTGCTGTAGGAATCTTCTTGGGAACACTAGCTGCTCGTGTTTTACTGTTCCTCTTACAACCGTAAATAAGGATAAATGCCTAATTGCTACTGAAAGTGTCCTGCTGGACCTAATGAGCTGATTAAAAACAATCCTTCATTGTGGAATTATTTAATTTTGTTTAACTTCAAGCAGAGCTTCCCCTTGCTTACCACTTCTGTGTCTGCTCTTCAGCCCCCCGTCTGCCTCGCAGAGTTCATGCCCGCGGTGGTTTTGCAGGAGCGGGGCCACAAGGCAGGGATTTGTTTCCATCGTTATTCCGGAAGGTCTCGTTTCATTAAGATGGTGAGAAGGAAATGAATTTCAGCCCTTCCGTGGTGTTATTTGTGCACCCAGGAGAAGTCCTCAGGCTCTGTTCTGTGCGCCCAGCTTCCCTGGGGCAGGACAATGGTCAGCGGGGCTGGGACGGGACATCCCGCGTGCTGTGGTTTGGGGAAGTATGACCAAGAGCCAAGTTTTGGCCAAATCAGCCTCAAGGCGGGGGGTGGGACCATGGTCCTGGCTTCTGCTGCCTTGGCCTGGAGCAGGTTCTTGCTGATGGTTGGTTGCATCTCTGCAGCAAGGGGAGATACTTTGATGTATCATTTGCCCTCCAGCGCTGCAGAGCCGTGGAGCTCTGAAAGGGGAGCTCAGAGTCCGGCTGGAGAAGCAGCAAGCGGATTACGGAGCGTGTGGTTCACCTTCTGCTAACGAAAGGAACAAGTTGGCAACTTTGTGCTGGTGGAGGGAGCCTGCGATGGGCAGCCTCCCCCCTCACACCTCTGCTGGCCATGCCAAGCAAAACCAGCGGGAAACTGGTTGGTGCAGAGCAGATGGGAGCTCTGGCTTGCGGGGCAGGGGGGGCAGGGATGCTCCAGGGCTGGGATGTGAGGATTCACTAGTGCAGCTCTCACCATCTGTGGAAGGGGGAGATTTCCCCCATCTCGAGGCAGGGAGGAAGCAAGGTGCCATTCAACCGACATCCGAGTGGAGAACTAGAGATCCCAAGTTTCTTCTCGGTGGCTGTGAAGGTTGGCAGCTCTGGCAGGTGGGTACCGCAGCCCGCTGTGCTGGCTTGGAGGAGCTGTGAAGAGAGGAGGCAGTGCCCGCAGAGAAACCTTTCTCTGGTGGCACCATCCACAGCACTTCTGATGCAGGAGAATGGCTCTTAAGAGATGGAGAAGGACCTGAAGGAATTGTAAAAGCTGGTTTATTTTTCTTCCTTTTCACAGCAGATTTTGAGTAGCTTACGAAGTGCTTGGACATGTTTTCTGTTTTAATTACTGGTAGGTGAGTGGTGTCTTTACATGCGGAGAAACCTGAGAGCGTGATGCTTGCAGCAGAGCAGGGGAAGGACCCTGTGACAGCACGTGGGGCAGGTCTAGTTCCAGTAGCATCCCAGTCACCACCTGGCTGTTGGGATAATCGAGGCACGTTTGGCTGGTGGGTGCCGTGATCCTCAGCACCTATTGGGAGAGGGTGTCCTGGGGGGGCTTGTCCCTGCTGGTGGGAGCACATGGGGCTCCCTGGGGCCAGGCTGGGCTGTGCCAGGCTATGTGAGCATCTGATACCCCTTGACTCATTGCACCTCCTCTTGACTCCACCAACCCTTGGGGCAGTCGCTCACCTGCTGCGCTATCACTTGAAAATCCAGATTGGTTTGGAAAATACTTCACAGCACCACAAAATCTCTCCCTGCCTTTAAAATAGAACAGAAACCCCACGATGCAGGACACGGTCCTCTCCCTGAGCGTGTTTTAATGCAGGATGTCCTATGCACAGCGAGACGGTTCCTTCTGGAAACTTCATTTTTTATGCCCCTGCTGCAGCTCCGGCGCTCTGTGCTGGGGAGATGCCCCTGTCCCCAGGCAAGGAGCAGCCCTGACAATGTGGGCTGTGTTCTGCATGGCACTGCCCGTCCCCGGGACCCACCTACACGCGCAGGCACGGCCGCAGAGCGTTCCTGCCGCGCGGGGAGTCGCTCCCACATCTGCCCCGAGACAAAGGGGCCCTGGAAGAGCCTGGCGTTGGCCCTTCTAAAGGGAGGGATGCATTTTGTGTGTGTGCTCTGCTCCTGTGGCCGTGTGGCCACATGGACCATCCTCCCCAGCCAGTCCAGTGGCACTGGAGGGATGTGAAGCATCCTTGTGTGAGCACACTGAGGACGGGGGAATCTCAGCCTTGCTAAATCTCTCCTTGCAGTATTGGCTGATTCAGTTCCTAAGTCAGACTTGTGCTTAGTAACAGGAAGACATAAAACCAGCTGATCCATTACTCATTTTAAGCTGTAACTGGAGAAACGAACCTCTTTCAAAAAAGGCTACAGATCAAAATGATGTCTTCCCTTAGACAGAAAGCTAAAGAAGTAATTTGGAAAGCTTTGTTCAGCATGACCTGATCACAGGACTGCGAAGGTCCTGGACATGACTTTAATTACTGCCCCAGTCCTATAATTATTCTGTCCTTCAACTATTTTTACTGCAACAGCTGGATTGGAAAATCCTTAGAATGAGGAAAAAGAAAAAAAAATAAATCAAAGCAACACTCCCCTCCAAGCCCCTTCACAACCTACAATCTGTCATCTGGTGTAACTGGGACACGCTGGGACGGTGAGTTCCTTTGAGCTTCAGCCCAAGAGTGAGGACCCAGAGACCCCGCTTGCACCCGAGCCAGGCAGTGGGGAGGGCTGGGTGGAGAAACCATTAAGCACATCTTGTTCCCTGTAAGGGTAACAGGGAAAAGTGTCTGCAAAAGTTGTCTGGTGCTGGGTTTGAGCCTGTCGGGGTTCAGGAGAGCTCCCTGGGCCGTGTGTCAGGGATGTTTATGTTCTGTGACATCTGCTCTGCTCCTCCCTGGCTTCCAGCAGCATTCCCTGCGGTACCCAGAGCCTCCCAGCAGTCCCACGCTCACCAGGTTTTGTCTGTCGTGTGGGATCCTCCCCCCCCACCCCATCCTCTCCCTCCCGCCATTGCTTCCTAGTGGGCTGGGGAACAGCTGAAGGGGCAGCAGCATCCAAAGCTGCAGCCGGTGATTTATATTTGATGAAGAGGGGTTCTCCTTGCTCGCCAAATGTCCTCTCCGTGCCGCTCCCCTGCCTGGTGCCATCCCACCTCGTCAGAAGCCGGTGCGAGGGCCAGGGCAGAGCAGCATGGAGCAAGGCTGGGGATTTTCCACTGCTCGCTGCCCTGCCGTTATTTTTGTTCTTAGCTGAGAGCTGTCGGTGCAGCTCAGGCCCTTTTTTAGAACTCTCTTACGGAGATGTGTAGCTTGGCCACGACGCAACCTTGGAGCTGCAGCAGCATTCCTGGGGGGGCTTTTGTAGAGATGGGATCGTTTATCCTCCCGTTCGCTCTTTTGGGTTTAATCTGCACTTAGTCCATGGGGTTATAATGGCAAAATAAAAGGTGTGGGTATGGAAAATGCAAATGATAACCTGACAGGAGGGTTGGGAGAGGTGCCTTTGGGAGCCCAGCAGCGTGTTGTGCATCTGGCAGCGGGGACCGGCTGGGGAGGGAAGCAGCTGGAGCCTGGTTGGGAATGGGATCGTTTAGAGACCAGCGGGGAAAGGTCCCACTGTGCCCTGACTCCTGCTCGAGCTGTGCTGGGTCAGAGACGGGCTCTCGGGGATATGAGGGGTCTCCAGAGCCAGCTCCCTGCTATGGCTGGGCTGTGTGTGGCAGCAGAGCTCGTCCTGGCACCCCGTCGGAGGGAGCAGCGTTTGCTGCCTGGTTCTTGTGCGTAAAAGACAATTTTTTACCTTTTTTTTTCTCAAACAGCAAATCGTCCTTTGTGTTTTCTCCTATGGGGACTGTTTGCTGCTTTTGTATCGGTTGCTCTGAGGAATTTTCCATCAATCCCAGGGGAGGGCATGGTCCTTCTCCTTCCATCCAAGTGGTCTCTCCAGGGTTTGAGTGTGAATACACCCATAGGACTGGTTTTCCACCAGCAGAAGACCCCAGAGCTTGGGAGGACAGTGCCCGTAGGCTTGGACCTGGTCACCAGAGCCTGGAAACTCTTTCTGGCACTCTTCACACCCCAGTCCCTCTGCACAAGCTTGGAAATGCTCTCTCTCCGCAGTTGCTGAAAGGAAGAGACTGAAACGGAGCTGTAAACAGCTCGGTGAGCACTGGGTTTGTGTTCCTTTTGCAGCTGAGGATCTGTCTGCCTGTGCTGCTGGTCTGCTCACCCCAGGGGACGCGACTGAGGTCCTAACTCTGCCCAGGCCTCCAAGATGGTCATGGAAAGACACCACCTCACCTGCGCAGGGATAGCCTTCACTCTCTACCTTCATCACCTCGTCAGCACCATCGAAGTCCCTCTGGATTGTAAGTTCTGGTTTACCCCTCTAAAGACCCCTGCTGAAATGGCTGAGGAGGTAGAGTAAAAATGTGCCCAGCCCAGGCTTTCCTGGGCCAGCCCAAGGTTTTCTTTATAAATCATATGCCCTCCGGAAAGTCACCTAAATCCCTCTCTGATTTAGTCAATCTCTCTCAAAAGCTGAGCAGACGACCCAAAACCACCTATCAAAATGGGACAGGACACTGGAGCTGAGTTGGCAAGTCTTTAGCCTCTTGATTTATTTTATCCTGGAGCATCCCAGGATATTTGGTGTCCCTGCAGAGCTCAGGCTGGCTTTGGGATGCTCTGTTGTGGAAGATGTGAGCTCGTTGATCATCTTACCTGGGAGATGCTGCCACGAGCTGACACCTCGGTCCTCGAGGGCAGAGGGACCTGGGCAGGTGCTGCAGAGCAGTGTGAATGTTCTCTCTCTCTGTTGGGGGTTTTTGGTTAGTTTCGAGACAGGGGTGATGTTTTATTCAGCAGCACGAGCGCTGGGGGATACGGAGCGAGGAGGAAGGGGGACATGGGCTGATGTTTCTGCTGAATGGGCATCTTCAGGCCAGCACATGGGAAACGTGTGACTTGTTTGAATGCGCTCGAGAGCGGGGTTCCTACTGACAGCTGCTCAGTCAACGTTCTGGAAACCAGTTTTGTAAATTCTTTGTGTCCCAGCTTCCTCCTGTAGCTGCTATTAATAATATCAACCAGCCTGTCGCTGCAGGGGAGCCTCTTCCAACAGCACAGTGCACAGAACCCTCCAGCGAGCAGGGTGCTGACAGAGAGGGCACTGCTTTCTGCTGGGGTTGGGATTCAAGCGCCGGGGCTGCTCTCAGTAGGAGAAATTTCAACCCTGTGAGTTGTTGCTCTGGAGCCCTGGGTGTGCTGGCTGGAGTTCTGGTACCTCATCTGGTCCCTGATTCTGGGGAACAAAACAGGAAGCAAACATTTGAAGGAGAGGCTTTTGGCTGAGATTTGGAATGATGGGAAGGAAAGGGGGGGAAACTCTGATTTGTGTGTGTGTGGAATAAATACTGGTGTTGCTTGACAATGCAGGGAGGGAGCCCCCGACTTGAGTCCCTTCTCTGCTGCATTCCAGATGAGTGTGAACGAAAATATGTGTTCCTCTGGAGTCAGTACTGACACACCACCGGGCACGCCTGTTCCCAGTGATGGGAACTCTATTTCATGCACACAGCTCGGTGGTTCCTGCAGGCCTGGCTTTGTTGGCCTCCATAGTACCCAGCAATGCAGGCAGCCAGCATGGAAGTAGAGCTGGGGACAACTGAATGGGTCTGCAAACGGCCACCTTCTGCTATTTCTAGTGCTTTGCATCACGAAAGGAGCAATTTTGCTACTTAAGTGTAAGGTGGCCTTAGAAAAGTAAGAGAAATGCTGACAGCTGGTGGAGAAATGCTGAAGGCAGCCTGCAGCAGCTCGCTCACCATTTCTCAGCAGCTCACCAGTTTTTGCCTGCTCATGACTTCTGTAGCCTCCTCCTCCTCCCTGCTGCACAGCACTGAGCTGCAGGAGAGCATCATCCCCTCGAGTGCTGGCTGTTTAGGGACACTGGCAGTGCCTGTCCCCTCCAGCCAACCCTTCCCAACTTCCCTTAGCTCTTTTGCACTCAGGGATCATCAGCTTCATTTTACTTCCACCCCAACATTCAGAGCCAGTTTGCTTTTGGTTCCTGTTGAAGCCACCAGGTGATCAGGGCTCCCTTCACCCACTGCTCATCTGCCAGACTGAGCTCTGTCCCCTACATACCAACAACTCTGAAAAGCTGGGCTGTGGGGCCACCAGAACCTGCAAGTGATGTGAGCACACCAAAGCCTATCCAGGCACCGTGTGCTCTCTTTTTGGCCTAAACCCCCCTGCTGCAGAGGCAGCTGGCAGCTGACAGGAGCACTCAGCAGCAGCAGCTTCTCCCATGTGGACAGTAAGTAGGTAGAATGGAACACACTTGAATCATAAATTGGTTTTGTGTGTAGTATTTGCAAGCCCTGCAGTAGCGATGTCTGTTTGTGTGCCTCATGTGTGTAGGTTTGCTCTTCAATTAACCTTTTTTCTTTTTTTTTTAAATTATGCTTGCACTTTGGGAATACCAGCAAATATTCAGAGCGAATGTAAGTGTTCCCCATGCCCTCTGTGCCTCTGTCTCCTCTGCATGGCTGAAACAGGGAGTGAGGGGTCTGTGCTGAGCAGGGGGTGATGCCGAGCAGGGGGCTGGTGGTGGCCATCGCTCGGCACAGGGTGTAGGTGGGAGCATCACCCGCTTCTGTGGCAGGGTTGGCCGGAGTCGGGAGAAGCCACTTCTCCTGCCCAGCCAGGCATGGCTGAGAGAGGCATGGGAGGAGCTGAGCAGCTTGGGAGCAGTGCCTAAGCTCTGCTGCTTTTCCTGGAGCAGGTCTAGCAACCGGACGGTGCCTTTGTGATGCAAATGTTGTTTCTGCAAAGGTTTGCTATCGATAACGTCTGATCTCAGAGGAGATCATCAGGTCTTGAAGGGCTTTAAACTGTATGTCCGGCCTGGGGAAGAAGCTGAAATCCCCTCAGGATCTGCTGCAGGATGGCAGAGAGGGGATTCGCCTTCTTTGCTCAACCCTCCTCACAGCTTTTGGTTTGCTTTGCAGTGCCTCAGCCCCCCACAATCACCAAGCAGTCCGTGAAGGACTACATCGTCGACCCAAGGGATAACATCTTCATTGAATGTGAAGCCAAAGGGAACCCCATTCCCACGTAAGTGCACCTACAGCCCTTGTTACGCTGGAGCTCTGCTCTTCCTTAGAGCCGGCTCTGGAGGAGCAATGGACACATCCAGCTAATCCAGCCGTTGGCTCGCACGGCAGAGGCAAGGATCTCACCGGGTAAATATGGTCTGTGGCTACAAACCCAACCCCTCTCCCATGCTTGCAGATTTTCCTGGACGCGGAACGGGAAGTTCTTCAACGTGGCAAAGGACCCCAAGGTGTCCATGCGGTGGCGGTCGGGGACGCTGGTCATCGACTTCCACAGCGGGGGCCGGCCGGATGACTACGAGGGCGAGTACCAGTGCTTCGCGCGGAACGACTACGGCACCGCACTCTCCAGCAAGATCCACCTCCAGGTTTCCAGGGAGTATCAGTGGTGGTGCAGAGCAGGTACTCAGCACCCCTGGGGACGGTGGGGACTGTTTGCATTGTTTTGCAGAAGAGGCACAGAGAATATCCAG
>JANHFX010008028.1:37215-55699 GCA_027560015.1 Chloroceryle amazona
GAATATCCAGTGCTCGAGCATCTCCACCTGCTCCAGCCGTTACCTGTGTCGGGATGTCTCCAGACACACAGCGGAGCCAAAGGCATGGGGGATGTGATTGGAGCTCCCAGGGAGTTTCTCACTATAGTTTACAGGAGTCTTGCACACGTAGAAATGAAGTTTGCATTGAGGCCACTCCATTGAAACCAGGCCAGGTCCAGTGGGAAGAGATCTGCAGAGTTGCCCCCCCCCCCTTCCTCACACACTGTCTTTCCCCCTCGTGGCAGAGTCTCCCCTGTGGCCCAAGGAGAAGGTGGATGTGATCGAGGTGGATGAAGGTTCTCCGCTCAGTCTGCAGTGCAACCCGCCGCCCGGCCTGCCCTCTCCTGTCATCTTCTGGATGAGCAGCTGTGAGTTGGGGGAACCCCTTCCCACCCTGAACCCCATGGGCAGCCTTTCCATCACCTGCAGTGTTTGTTTAAAATAACTGTTTCGGGTCGTTACTGCTAATTCAGATCTCGGAGGCACCCAGACGTGGCTTGGGTCTGGGGTTTCTCCTTTACGTGGACACCCACGGGAGGTTCTGACTTGCTCTGAACATCTCTCCTGCAGCCATGGAGCCCATCCACCAGGACAAGCGTGTCTCTCAGGGCCAGAACGGGGACCTGTACTTCTCCAACGTCATGCTGCAGGATGCCCAGACCGACTACAGCTGCAACGCACGCTTCCACTTCACCCACACCATCCAGCAGAAAAACCCTTACACCCTCAAAGTGAAAACCAGTAAGTGTCACGGTGATTGCTCAGTATGGCTCTTCCCTGGCCTCTCTCGGGTAGGGTTTTCCTTCCAGACATCTTCTTTCTGCCCTTGACAGCACTGACACCTAGCAGGGGGAAGAGTGGCTTCCTTCATTTTGTGTAGGACAGTAGAAGAACCAGTTTGTGTGAGGGGTGATAGTCCTCAGATGGCCAGCCTGGCAGGGTTGGGTGGCTGGTTTCCCTCCAGCATCTCGGAGCTGAGGGCTGAGGGCTGTCAAGGTAGCTCGGGGCAGGTATCACTAAGTCCATGTGCCTGGGATAAGCTTTAGGGATTGTATAATCTCAAGTGACCAAATAACCTTGGTTTGCTCCAGGCTTGGGTTTATGGGGAACCCCCAGCCACGCTGGTCCTGCATGAGGGGAGCCGAGTGTGTGTCAGCCTTGCACAGCTCAGGACTTACCTGCAGACCAGGAGCTGCTGGTTTGCTCCTTTGCTCTGGGACGTGTTGACAGGAGGGCTTGAGCCTTTGGGGTCTGAGCATGTACACGTGGGACATGCTCATGATGGCCAGAGATCTCAGTGTCGCCTTGGTGAAGAGCATCATCTTGGGGGACAGGAGGAGCACGTGTGTGGCTCTGTCCGGGCACATGAAGAGCCTTTCCATAGGCAGGTCCAGCCACCAGCCTCTTCTCCAGAAATGAGAGCGCTTGAAGGCAGGCGAGTCCCTGATGGTTACTCACTTCACGGCGGGGATGCTGGCAGAGGGGGCACGGTCTGAGTGCTGCAGCTCATGAAGCCTTTGCATTGGTGCAGGTCCTGCAGAGCGTGGGCTATTTTCTTGTGTGAGCAACTGACACAGAAACAGCATCCACACGCCCCAGTCATCACCCAATCTCCCATTCCCAGTGCGATCTGGCTGGGAGGAATGGACAGAGTGTGCCAGCAGATGCAAGGCTGTGTTTTGGGGAGGGTTTTATCCAGAGCAGGCACGAGGTGCTCCCGAACCTCAGCCTTAGGAGCTTAACCTGATCCCTCAGCAGCTTAAATGAGAAGTGATGTTTTTAAAGTGACCTGGAGGGGATGGGAAGAGCTGGCAGGGCCAGGGGCGTTCTGCACTTTTCTTGTAGCAGCTTCTCCTCTGCGCAAAGCCTGAGTGGGGAATCGGCCGTACAAATACGGGCTCTCTGCTAGCAGGGGGAGTGCGTGTGGGGAATTCATCCTGGACAGGATTTGTCTGTTTACAAAGCTGACCAAACAACGCCAACCTTTACCTGGTAGGGACGGACGGAATCCTAAATTAGTGTGAGCTGGATAAATCCTGGCAAACAAAGATCTGCTGTCAATTGAGCCTCCAAAGGCTCTGGCCTGACATATTTGTCAAGCTCTAGAAAAAAAAGTGGAGGAAATCCCCTCAGGTTTCTGTGTAGACAGATACAAGCTCCCCCTCCTGCTGCGCTCAGGTGCCACCACAGCGTTTTGCTCCCAGGCTTTGAAGAACTGGCTTCTGATTACACCAGACCCTCTTTGGAAACGTCTGCAGTGTTATCAGATGCAAACGCCACCCCACCAGCCCCCCCAGAGCCCCTTAGAGCCTCGGTTCTTTAAATTCTAATTTCTCATCTGTAGGGATGCAAAAAAACTTTTTACGTACAGGGCTCAAAGGAGACGAGCTTGGCTTTGTTCAGTCCTCACAGCCTTAAGCCATGAGCATGGGCTGTCCTTAAAATAAGCATTCACCAGCTGCTGAAAAATGCTTGCAAGGGATTGTCATGGCCTTGAGTGCAAGAGGAGGAAAAGGCGGAGGAAGCCCTGCAGAGAGCTCCTCTGGTGCATCCAGGGTCAGGCAGCTCTTGGGCATCTGCTGGACACTCTCAGCCCCCTGGGCACAGAGACTGACTGATGACTTGAGGCTCAGGGCAACAACCGTGTGGTAGCCAGCACAGCCTCTGGCCTCTCCTGTTGGGCAGGTGACGCCGTAACGTGGCTGTGCCACATGCTGGTGGAAACCAGGGTGTTCTCAGACACCCGGACAGGATTTGGGGGCAGGGGGTGAGCTGCGGAGGGCGGATCCTCCAGGGTGGTGCATCCCCCCTACTCCTCACGGAGCATGAGGGGCAACTGGCTTTTGTCTTGAAGTGCAGATGATGGCTGGTGGTGGTTGTCGGTTGCTTTCCATGTGACACAAGCTACTTTAATTACCTTGTAATCGAAAGGGATTTTACAGCAGATTATGCCTTCAGAACGTTACTGTTGTTATTCTTTCACCTTTGCCATGCATCCTTACGCTGCTGCCGAGCTGCGTCCAACCTACGCTTTAAACTGAGTAAAAGTAGCTGGAATATGTTTCCCTCATAATTAAGAAACTGAGAGAAAAAAAAAAGCAAAACGAAACATTTTCTCCTCCAAATTGAACTGACTTTTTTTTTATTTTTTTTTTTTATAACTGTCTTTATACCAGAAAGAAAAACACTTCAAGGAAACACTTAGGATACAATTTTCGTACAATTATTTGTCTTCTCATCTCGTTGGAGGAAACCAACTCTCTTCTCCCCTCCTTTATTGCTCTGTTATGTTGTTTGTCCTGGAAGGCAGCTGTGCTCAGAGTGCTTTTGTGTCCCTGCTGTTGCCTCTCCGCTTTGCTCTTGTGTTTTCGGGAAGTTATTTTGTTTACTGTGACCTCTCGTCCCCCCCTCACCGCCCGTCCCCCTGCCCGCTTTGTGGCCCTCGGTACGCTCACGGTCTTTTGTTTATTGCAGAGAAACCCCATAACGAAACGTCTTTACGAAATCACACTGACATGTACAGTGGTGAGTCAACGCTGGCTTCTGGAGACCTTCACCATTTAACCCCTCCCTGCCTAACCCCACTGACCTCCCTCCCGCGCTAACCGGGCAGCGAGACGCCCCAGCAGCGCCTGCCCCTCGGCTGTGCCCGTGGGACCCCCCCTCGGGGTCCTCCCTTCGTGGGTTTGCAAAGAAAATAATAAAAATGGTGGGATGGAATGAGTCAATCGGTGACAAAATCCCCCGAGAAGTTTTCAGCACGTAAAGTGATGGAGTTTTAAGCCGATGAACTGGATACGCGGAGCTCAGTCTGAGGGGCGCTTGGGTTCATAGGGTCCAGAGTCCGCGTGGCTGAGCGAGCCCAGTTTGCTTCCTTGCAGAGGAGGTGGCTTGTCCTCAGCAGAGGCTCATGATTTAAAGACAAGACCCACCATCCCTCCTCTCTCTGTCTTCAGAAAGAGCAGCTATTGTACTTGTGGCCAAAGGCAGGCAGGGACCGGGAAGTCAAAAAGAAGGAAAGAAAAAGAAAAAGCCCCAAACAAACGAGGAGTCTTGAGGAGTATTTGTTTTTCCCAAGGGCCGGGTGCTTTGTGCCGTTGGGGTGAGGTTGTGCATGTGGTGGATGCTTTCGTGAGGCTCCTGCCCTTTGTCTGGGCAGGCAGGTGACCTCTGGAGGCTGCGTGAGCTGGGAGAAGCCCGTCCTGAGCTCATAAATTATACCTCAGATGCAAAACCGCGCGGCTCCCCAGGGAGCCATTGCTGCCCTGAGGATGGATTGGAAGCGTCACGGACTTGCCGGGCTGACGCGGGCAGAGCCGGGCAGCAGCAAGGGCTGCAGGGGAGTGGGGAGATGGGGCTGTGTGTGGGTGATGCTGAGAGCACGGGTGCTGCCAGGGATGCCAGCGCCTCGCCAGAGACTGCCTCAAAACCCAATTGCCCCAGGGCCAGGTGCTGTCATGGGCAGGATTTATTTTCTGACCCTCTGGCTGCTTAATGGGGACTGGGGTTGCGTGGCAGTGGGATGGGGACAAGGCCAGCCGTGCCCTGTGCTGGTCCCCAGCCATGCCCTGCAGTGAACTCCTGCTCAGTCCTTGTCCCATCCTCTTCCACCCAGAGCCATAGGTTTGTTTGTGCCCCATGTGATCAAGGGCACATTTTCTTCTTCCATGGGGACTTTTGGGGACAAGAAGCACTTTTGCCAGCTAAGAGCAGAGAGAGTTGGAGTGTGAGAAGAGGAGGATGTGCCAGGCGAGGGCACTGGGCTCAGTGTCCCCAGCGAGAGCCCTTCTGTGCCAACGGGCAGCTTGGGCAGCCTTTCCTTGCCGAGGGAACCGTGGTGTCAGCATCTCCCCTGCAGCCAGGACTGGGAGGGTGCTGCGGGTGCTGGAGAGCTGGGGAAGGCTCAGCAGAGGGACCAGCCTCAGAGGAAGTGCTGGTGGCAGTAAATGGGGGGGTGTGTTCTGAAAATATTTGTAGAAATGGCTGTGAGAGGGGATTGCCAGCAAAATTAGCTTTGAGGGGAACTGTACAAACTGCAGCACACCACAACAGGAGGTGAGCAGGGGGAGTTGCCTCGGTGCCAGGGCCCAAAGAGAAATCCCGTGGTGACCTCTCCTGTAAATGTATCTTGCACTCAGCAGCGTCACTGATGTTTGCAGTTCAGGGAGAACGACCTCAGGCTGGCTGGGCACAGCTTCGGTGTTTGCAGCCTTTACTGGTTCTGAAAGGAAAGTCACCCTGGTGGTCGTGGGCTTCTTGATATCCCACTGCACGGCTTTGTTCAGGGAAAAGAGATTCTTAATAGTCACTCAGTTAGGAAAAGGAGATCCTATCTGCACAGCCTCACAGACTCCTCCCGATTTCCATTCATAGGTGCACAGGATAAACTGCTGCTATTTGCGCTCTGGGCTGTTTGCACTCGACCTCCCCTGGAAGGCTTTATGGGTCCAGTGGATTCAGATCACCCACTCATCCCCCTGTGCAAATCTGCTCTCCGACCCAGCAATTTCTTAATGAACTGGTGAAAAATTTCTTACCCTCAGCCCTTTTTCTTTTTGCTAACCTTGTGTTTCTCCCTGGAACGACCTCTGCGGTCGTACTGGTCACTGGAACCAGATGTGGCAAAGCAGGGAGTCTTAGGAGTGGGGAGTTGGGACATCAGTCTCCCAGGTATTTTGGGTATTTTAGGTGTTTGGAGGAGACCCGGGGCTTTTGGACCCTGTACCAAGGCAGAGCTTGCAGTGGGGAGCTTGGTGGGATGAGCTGGGGACAAAGCAGCAGGAGGCTGCGAGTCCCTTTCCCTGCTGGTCTGTGATGGATGTGCCCCAGGCTGGGCTTGGGGACACAGGACCTGGTGGCAGGGCTGCAGGACACCTGTCTCAGAGGACATTCGAGGGCCAGGCTAGCCACAGGAGATGGCACCAAGCCCTTCTCCCCACGGCTCATAGCGGGTGCAGTGATTTCCTTGCTGCAAAGTGTAATTGCCCAGGCAAACCATCTGCAGTTACAAAGGAAAAAATATCTAAAAGGATGAATTGAATATTTTATTAGCAGAAGTTTCTCAACTCTCTTTAAAAAGGACAGGCTGTTAGTGCTGTTTTTTTTCCTTTGTTCTGTTTGTTTATTTTTCTCTTGGCAAACCTGCAGGATGTTTTAAGGATGTGCAAGAGACAAACAGATGGGATGTGTCCGGATGTGCCCATTCCAGTTATTGCCCCACGACAGAAAAGCGAGTCAAGGGGCACTTTTTAAATGCCCTCAGGTCAGGACTGTGGGGAGGAGGCAGTTTGCTGCTCTGGGCTGAGAAGTGGCTGTTTCTGGGGCACCCTGTTCACAGCTGAACAGGTCCAGTTTCATAGAGGCTGGAACAACAGCAGCAATATATTGGAAGCAGAGTTTATTTTTGAGCAGAAATAAATAGGCATGGGATTTGTTTTTCCAGTTCTGTTCCATCCAAGCAAGTGAGTGGGACTTTGCTCTTTGATAGCTTCCAGTTCAGTGCTGGAGCAGCCCCTCTGCCTGAGAGAATTTCTGTCCCCTCCCTATTATAGGTACCAAAATATTTATTAGTGGTGCCGTGTTAAGGCAAAAAGTTTATCAGCCGTGCAGTGTTGTCTTTAGGTTTATTAAACAAGAGGATAGGGTACTAATTTATCTCCCTTGTTTTTAATTTTCATCATTAATATACGGCTCGTAAACTTTGGCTTGCACTGCTGCTTATCTCTTCTCGTCACACCCCGGCTCCTGAGCAAGCGGGTTCGTTGTGGGAGTGAAGCGTACGGGCTACAGACCGTTGGCTAATAAAAGCCAATATTGGCTTCTGAAATAATATCCCAGTCTCCTAACCCCATGAGAAGAGAGTTGTTCACGAGCCCGGCTGGAGGTGTGGGCGCTGGCTCTGCCGGTCGCTCTGCCCAGGCGATAGACCCTCTCCAGAAGCAGGCGAGCGAACAGCGGCGTGTGCCTGCCCGGAGAACCGGCCCTTCGGGGTAAGGTCGAGATTTGCCTGCCCTGGTAATCCATTAATCAAATAATTGACTAACCCGCTGACGAGCACGTGCGGAGCGGTGAGCCGCGGGCGCGTGGGAGCGGTGGGACACGTGTGCGGCCGTGCGCCGGCAGGCGTGGAGCTGTTCCAAGGGTTTAATTCCTGGGGTTTGGTTTTTCACCCCCCACTGTGAGCCTGGTCCCAGGTTTTCCTTGCGGCAGCCTGATGGGAGCTCCACAAACAGCCCCTGCCCTCTCTCCTCTTCTTCTCCCCAGCCCTCTTCCCCTACCAGAGCTCGGGTGGAGGCTTCCCAAATAGATGTGGGCACCCCTAAAAGCCCCACGGTGCTGGGTGCTCCTGGCTGCTTCCTGCTCGCTGAGCAAATGAAGCTTCTGGGGCAGCAGGAGAGGGCTTGGTCTGCACCCTGAGATCCTGCCCAGGCACCAGGGTGGGCTCTCCCCACAGCTTGCTCTGGTATTTGCAGTGACCCTGTGCCACTCCTGACCATTCTGTCCTCTTTCCTAAGCTCATAACCTCAGTCTCTGCTACTGCTGCTTTCAAGCCCATCTCATCTTGTTTTGTCCTCACCAATCTAGATCTAGTTTAACAATTCCACTTATTAATGGAATTTATTCCATTAATAATTATTTCCCCGCCCTGTACTAAGAGACCTTCACTGTGTGTATCTGTAGAGAGTTGTCTTGTGTCTTCCCCTGATTTTCTCCTGTTAAACTTTCCTGTCTTGTCCTGAAATCTGTCATTTTGGTCACTAAGTTGTTCTTTTCCAAAGGGCACAGCCCCTGCAGCTCCTGGTAAGGGTGGGAAACCTCCTTGGTGCTGCTTAGAGCCCCAGACAGCGCTGGGATCCTCCGTATTTTGGAGATCTCTGTGGCAAAGCAGCTCGGGTGTCCGAGTAAACCCTTCTTGTGCCTGTTTGTTCCTGTTGTCCTTCATTTCTTGTTGTGTCCATCAGTATCTCCGAGTCTCACCTGATCTCAGCCCATTTCTTCATGCTAGAGGCAGGGGTGGGCAGGAAAGGTGCTGCCCTGGCCAGAGCTGATGGTGCAGGGACTTTCCTGATGCGCTATCCCCACAGATCATCCACTGCCCATCTTCTGCTGCTTCTTTACCTCCCTGCCTGCCAAGCATCCTCTCTACCCTTTTGACTTTGAAAATTACCTGGAACCCTTCTCTGCTTTCCAGGTACCTTTCTGGGTGAGTTCAGTATCCCAGGATTGGTCAGGAACTTGACATCTCCCCCCTGCAAACACTGCCTGGCCCCGATTGTGCTGCGCCAAAGCCAAGTTTAAAACTAGGGTGTTTTGTTTGTTTGTTTGTTTTTCTCTCCTGCTGATTTCAGCCCGAGGGATTACGGAAACAACCCCCAGCTTCATGTATCCCTACGGGACCTCGAGCAGTCAGATGGTGCTCAGAGGGGTGGACCTCCTGCTGGAGTGCATTGCTTCAGGAGTGTACGTACCGCTTCCCGCCCAGCCGAGATGGGGAGGGGGTGATCCCCAGCTGGCCCCGGTGGGATGGGACCGAGATGCTGAATCACCAGTGGCAATACCTCTGCCCAGGAAGAAGGACTGTTCCCTTCCTTTTAAAAATGCTCTCAAAACTTGAAGCATAAGAGCAAGGAGCAAACGGGAGAGCTGAGCTTTGCAGCACTGTTCAGAGAAGCAGGTGTCTTCAGATACTTGCCGAACAGGGATAACTGCCCACTGCTTTGTCCTTAGAGCTATTTGCAGATCTGGGTGCTCCCCACCACCCTTATGAACTGCAGGGGAGGGCTCCTGTGGTCCCTGTGCCTGCAGAAGTGTCCTGGCCTGGGGGTCAGACTTGGGCAGCACTCGTGGGGTGTGCTGCCTGCTCACGCTGCCAGACCAGCGCTGTGCATCCCCGGGCCCGAGGTGTGAGATGGACGCTGCTCCTGATCAAGCTGGTCATGCTCAGGGGCCTGGTTTAGAGGCTCTGGTAGGAAGGAGGGTGGCTCAGCAGTTGGATCAGTCTTTCTCCCTGGGTGTGAGTGGTTCCAAGTACAGAATCATCCACTGTTTTCTTAGGAGCAATGGTCTTGTCTTGCAAAACCATTTATCTCCTCCCCTCTCCTTAGACCAGCACCAGACATCATGTGGTACAAGAAAGGAGGAGAGCTCCCAGCAGGCAAAACCAAGCTGGAAAACTTTAACAAGGCTCTTCGTATCTCCAACGTCTCCGAGGAAGACTCCGGGGAGTATTTCTGCTTGGCATCCAACAAGATGGGCAGCATCCGCCACACGATCTCGGTGAGAGTGAAGGGTACGTCACCTTTACCTTGCCGTCTTTCTTACCGTCGCGCCCAGGAGCTGTGAGGGGACGTGCACGGGAGGGGGTGCTCTGGGCTGTATCCAGCCATAGCTGCTTCTTGGCCAAACTGCCCTAAAAGCAGCGTGAGGTGTGAGCTCAGCTGGCGGAACTTGGCAGAGCTTCACCCACACAAACGGTCGTGGTTTTGTGGGGCCAAAGTGGGGGTGGGATGAGTCCGACTCTCCCCCGTGCCTGCACCCGAGAGGTGGGTGTTCTCACTGCTAGTTTGGCAGGGAGCGGTGAGGAGGGGATGTTGGATGAGGCAGTGCTGCTGCTGCTGCCTTTCTAACTGGTACCCCCCTGTATTTTAAAGCTGCTCCATACTGGTTGGATGAACCCCAGAACCTCATTCTGGCCCCGGGGGAGGACGGCAGGCTGGTGTGTCGAGCCAATGGCAACCCCAAGCCCACGATACAGTGGCTGGTGAATGGAGAGCCTATAGAAGGTGAGCAAGGCAGGATCTGTACTGGCCAAGGATCTCTCTCAGCCCGTGAGAGCCGGAGCTGCTGTCGGGGTGCCGGGAACCCTGCTGAGACCGTGTGCGTGGGCTCTGGCATCTCAGCACGTAAACCACCGGCTTGTCTGAGACGGGGCCAGTTGAACCACGTCTTTGGAGGCTGGGGAGGTCACGTGCCATTGTCTGGTTTTATCTGGGCCGAGAGGGGAAGATGCATAATGATGATACAATCTTAGAGTCATAGAATCATCAAGGTTGGAAAAGACCTTTTAAGATCATCGAGTCCAGCCATTAAACCCTAGCCTACCAAGTCCACCACTAAGCCAAGTCCCCAGGCACCACATCTAAACGGCTTTTAAACACAGCCAGGGATGGTGACTCAACCCCCTCCCTGGGCAGCCTGTTCCAGTGCCTGACAACCTTGCCAGTGAAAAAACTTTTCCTAATGTCCACTTTAAACCTCCCCTGGTGCAGCTTGAGGCCATTCCCTCTTGTTCTGTCACTAGTTCCTTGTGAGAGGAGACCAGCTCCTGCCTCTCTACAGCATCCTCTCAGGGAGTTGTAGAGAGCAAGGTCTCCCCTCAGCCTTCTCTTCTTCAGACTAAAAGATACCGAGAGGCTTGTGAATTTTAATTTAGAATTTAAATAAAGAGTGCTCTGTGTTTTGAAGCTTCTCCCCCCAACCCGAGCCGAGAGGTGGCTGGAGACACCATCGTATTTCGAGACACCCAGATCGGCAGCAGCGCCGTGTACCAATGCAACGCGTCCAACGAGCACGGCTACCTTCTCGCCAACGCCTTTGTCAGCGTCCTGGGTACGTGCTTATGGAAGAGGAACACCCTACGCTCAAGGTTGCCCTGCGAGAGTTCTCTGTTTGCTTTCCTCTTTCTTGTTAGCCACTCTGAGGCTAATGCAGGGAGGTATGGGACCTCTGCAACCGGGCTTTGGAGCAGAAGTCCATTGCCGTGGACCTGCAAAGCCTGAGCAAGTCCTGGTGGTGCTAAGACGTAGGCTCAGGGACGTAGCGAAGCTAGAAGGGTAAAGAGAGATGAGAGGGAACGGAGAAGCTCTACCAAGTCTTGAAAGTGCCAATGAGGAAGAGCAAACAAAAGGGAAGGGAGGGTGGATGAAAAGACTGGAACGGGAGCAGCTTTCTGGGAACCAGTTTCTTTTCTTCCTCAATGCCTGTGGATTTTGCTGTTTGCAGACGTGCCCCCACGGATACTGGCCCCCCGCAATCAGCTCATCAAGGTGATTCAAAACAACAGGACCCGACTCGACTGCCCCTTCTTTGGCTCACCGATCCCCACCCTGAGATGGTAAGAGCTGCAGCACATCCCCTGCCCGGCCGGAGGGGTGGGAAGGGGACGTTTCCTGCTCTTTCTTCCCTTACAATAGCGCTTTGTGGTGTTGTGAGGTTTAAGAACGGCCAGGGGAACACGCTGGATGGAGGGAACTACAAGGCACATGAGAACGGGAGCTTGGAGATGGACATGGCTCGGAAGGAGGACCAGGGCATCTACACTTGTGTCGCTACCAACATCCTGGGTAAAGCAGAGGCCCAGGTTCGCCTGGAGGTCAAAGGTAGGAGCTCAAAGGTCTCCAGGTCAAAACGATCTCTTGGATCTTCCAAAACTTGCAGCAGAAATAATAACGTAGGTTAAGGGAGGGCTGGTTGTGCCCTCCAGCAGTCTGTCAGCAGGACAGGCACAGCGTGACTTGGAGCTGGAATCCAGAAAATGGCAGAGATTGCCTTTTAACCTGGCGAAAATCCCCAAGGCTGTGGATATACTGAAGCCATAGAAGGGCTTGGTGGGGGGATTGGGCTGCGAGATGCCGTAAGAAATGCAAAAGGGAATACCAAGTGTTCCTCAGGGTTAACTGATAAAGTTCTTTCTGACTCGTGTCTCCACTGGGGCTTTCCTTGCTCAGCAGAACTGGCTGCTGACACAGAAAAGTGGGTGTTTCTGAAAGGGTCAGCATCAATTAATGGCTTGTTAAATTAATTTATTTGTGAGTGTTTGTATCAGAGACAGTTCACTAGAGTAAGCTGGACACGCACGCTTCTCCTTCACGTTCTCCCCCTGTTCTTCACTGAGCTCCTGAGCTAAGAGCCAGCAGTTTGGTGCCTGACGCTTTCTCCTTCTGTGCAGATCCAACCAGGATTGTGAGAGGACCAGAAGATCAAGTGGTGAAGAGGGGCTCCATGCTTCGCCTCCACTGCCGTATAAAGCACGACCCTACGCTGAAGCTCACGGTCACCTGGCTGAAGGATGACGCCCCCCTGCACATCGGAAGCAGGTCTGTGTTCAGCGGTTTGAAGGGTCTGCCCTCCCAGGATTGCTGGATTCTTCACAGAACGTTTCGGGGGTCACCAGGGATAAAATGGATAAACACTGACTTCCAATCTAGGCAACATTTGCTGCTCCTGATAGTTGTAATGTTCCCAGCTCCTTCCAGCGGACGCTGCCTGGCAATTAAAGTTGAGTTAACAGTAAATCTGGGGCTGGGGTCTAGAGGTTTTATTTACAGATGTTTTAGGACATCTTGATAAAATGGGGGGTTTAATAACCAGCTACTTCAACATGAATGTTTATCTGCGGTGAGTGCTCCCATTGTAATTTCCTTTCCGTGTCCGACTCTCTCCTCGGGAGGAGAGATCTGATCACAGGGCACGAGCCAGAGGTCAGGATGTTTTCCTAACGCTGTGATTATTCCAGATATAGCCCAGAGCACATTCGCTGATTCCTTAGAAAATGAGGTTTCCAAGAATAACTCGACACATCCTTAGCTGATAAAATCTTCAGACCAGAGCTGTATTCCCGTTCCCTTTGAGCTTTTATATGTATTTTATCAGAGAACTGTTAGAGCTCAATCTGTGCTTAAGCACGGTTGTGTGATTTATCATTTTCCCCTCTTTAAGGATGAAGAAAGAAGACGATGGTCTGACGATACATGGTGTGTCTGAAAAGGACCAAGGGGACTACACGTGCGTGGCCAGCACGGAGCTGGACAAGGACTTGGCCAAAGCCTACGTCACCGTGCTAGGTAAAGCTGCCCTCCCAGCGTCCTCGCACGGAGCCGGGTGCTTTATTTTTAATACAACAGACTTCAAGGTCAGCCTGAAAGGGTGATCTGTGATCACAGAATTGTCCTCTGAAGCAGAGATGCTCAGGGAGATGCTGGCGGAGCAATTGTTCTGTTGCTGCAGGACTCGGCAAGGACGTGCTGCCAAATCTCGGGCTCAGACAATGGCATTGAATGGGAGTCCAAGAAAACTTGTGCTTGAGACAGAAAAAAAAAAAAAAAGAAAAAGGAAAAAAGAGCAGTCATTATGTACAGCTAAAAATATCCAAATGTGGATGTTGAAGCTCTGGGAGAACAGTGCTAAATTTGCAAGTGAATGGAGCTGAATGTCAGGGTGCTGAGCCGCACCGGGAAGCCGTGGGCTGAGCGAGCCCCTCCTGACCCTGCAGGTCCCCGCGTCAATCCAGGGGTGACAAACCCAAGCCCATTGCCCACACCCCCAGGCCCGTTCCCCACCCCCAATCCTGTACCCTCTGAGATCTACTCCCAACCCCCAGATTTACCAGTCCCTGCTGCTGGGCCCCTCAGCTCTTGCTGACGCGCTGCCTTCACCAGAGTGCCCCAGCCAGCACCACTGGTGTGGACCCTACGCTATCGGAGTCTTGTATCCCTAATAATTTCACGGGGCTTGTTTTATGTCCCTCCTTTTCCCCCTAATAGCTAATTAAGTCCCTAAGCAGGCTGATGTTTCCCCTTTGCTGTGTACTAGAAGGAGGAATAAAGGTGTGCAGAGACCTAGAGGTCTCTGGGGGAAGAAAGTGCCTGCTCCAGTCCCCAAGCAGGATGGGATCCTTCTGAAACCTGTAACCGTCTGTGTAACTTTGTAATTGCCAGGTGCTCCTTTGGCCACCCAAGCTTAATGACTAAACTAACACCGTTAACAACCAATGTCTTACCTTGCAGCCACCCCTGCTAACCGTTTGAAAAGCTTATCGAAAGGTAATCACCACTAATTCATTGGCTTATTCTGTTTTGTACCTTTATTTTGTTTTGCCTTGCCAGTAACGCCAACAGAAAAATCCAAGGGTAGCAGCTGAAAAAGCTGGGAGCTGATGCTTCCAAATCCTGTCCAGGTTGTCCTTGAAAACCCATCCAGATGGCCGTGGGTAGAAAGGTCCTGTGCCACATCATTGCATGGCCCACAGAGCCAAGCCCTGAGTGCAAGAAGCACTCTACCCATGACCTGGAACTGGTGAGCCCTGATGGGAGGGGAAAAAAAAAATCACATTGAATCCCTTGACCTTTACCTGGCAAGAAGTTCCTGCTGTTACTGCACGAGCTGGTTCTGTGCAGCCACATGGGCTGTGACCAGATAAAGAATGCAGAATTGTGCCCAGAGCATTTCTAACAAGTGTGTATTTTCAAGGCTTCATGTCCTTTCTGGTCTATTGGTTTGTGTTTACTTTTTGGGCAGTTCCGTGTAGTTTGTTGTCAGATCCTTTATCCCCCTGCTAAGCCACTGAATTGTCTTCCCACCACCAGGTACCATCTGCTGTACAAGGAGCAGGCTTCAAGACAAGGCACAATTAGTACAGGAGCACATTTGCATTAAAAAAATTGCCCTGATCCACCAAGGGCTGTAGGATGTGAATTGTGCCACAGAGCTCGTCCTCCCATGGGTCTGGGCTAAGGTGGCCAGGGCTTCCCATCCCGGGAGAAGCGATGGGAACTGGGAGTCCCAGCTCCCGGGACGATCCCAGCCTAATTTGTCTCATTCCTCGGCCAACAGAACGACCCGACCAGCCCCGTGACTTGGAGCTAACAGACCTGGCCGAGAGGAGCGTGCGGCTGACGTGGATTCCCGGCGATGACAATAACAGCCCCATCACAGGTCAGCCACCAGCCCCTCTTCCCCAGGGTCCTGCTTTCTTCTGCACGGTGGCAGGAAGACACCCCTTGTGAGCTGAGCCCTCAACCCTACCTCTCCATCCTTTCCCCCAGACTACATCGTCCAGTTTGAGGAGGACCAGTTACAACCTGGCATATGGCATAACCACTCCAAATACCCCGGGAGCATCAACTCGGTCAACCTGAACCTCTCTCCCTATGTCAACTACCGCTTTCGGGTGATCGCGGTGAACGACGTGGGCAGCAGCCTGCCCAGCGTGCCCTCTGAACGATACCAGACCAACGGGGCACGTGAGTATCCTCTCGCCGTGGTGACTTGACGTTGGCCTTAGTCCCTGGCCGCTACCCTCTGTGTAGACCCTTCCCGCGTGGTGCGTGATCACAGCTCCTGAACAGAACCAGATTTCCACGGGGGAGGGAGTGAGCTGGTCTGTGCAGTCTTGTGCTGGGCTGTAATTTTATATCTCGCATCCTCAAGCCCATCACTGATACTCTGCGACAAAACTCAGAAAGATTTATGCGGGGATCCTTCCAGCAGGAGCTGTTGAAGGGAAGCCTGGTTTCACCTTGCAGAGAAGCTTTCTAAAGGAAGCCTTTCTTCCTTTCTGACCACAGGAAGCTCAGAAGTCTCTTGGAAAATTAGAATCAAGTGTAAACTGGCCACGAGCAAAAGGCATTTTGTTCCAAAATTGCTAATTCTTTGTCTGCTGCTAGAGCTGGCCAGGAGCCCAGATCGATGCAGGAGTGAAGTGTGCTCCTGTCCACGACCAAGACTCGGGTCCTCAGTTTGTGTGCCCAGGGCTTTGTACCTTGGAGAACAGTTGGGAAAATTCCTGTGAGGCAGTCCCAAGAAGCTTCCTAGCGCTGCATTTCTTCATTTAACCATTGCAGAGAGAGCTCTGCAGTATCTGCTGGCATCTAGTGTTGGCTTTCGACATTACTCTTCTTGTTTCAGATTTCTCAAGTGTCACCCTCAGCTCCCGAGGTTGCTTCACAATGGTTGTCTTTCAAAGATTTAGGACATTTGGGGAAAGAAAAAAAAAAAAAAAGAGGCTCCTAAATAAATGGCCTGGTTTCCAACAGCGCTGAGAGTCTCGTGTGCCATTAACCTGAATGGGAACTGCTGGAAAAATCAGGCCATTAACTTCTGCCTTGGAAGTACTTTTGGCTTGCACAGCAAAGGGGTTTTGATCACATAAATGGTTGTCTTTTAACATTAAAAACTGCTGGTTTTTTGTTTGTTTTTTTTTCCCGATGTGAATTTCAGGTCCTGAAATTAACCCAACAGGAGTTCAAGGTGCAGGGACCCAAAAAAACAACATGGAAATAACCTGGACGGTGAGTTGTTCTTTGATGCTTGATGGCTACCCAGCACCTTAGCATTCCGGGCAGAGATGCTGCAAGGCAGAGAGGACTCGGCGTCTCCAGCCGTGCGTGATGTACCACGCAACCTTAATGGTTGTAAAGGAAATAAAAAGCAGCAGATGTGTTGACAAGAGAAGCCTGTGTTAGTGCCTAGAAGGTTTGTGATAAAAACAATAATTTGCAACTACGTGAGCCAAAGAAAAGATGCTGGTTCACAGATACAGGTTAAGGATGATGGTCAGAGTCTGATCCTTAAGCAGCATACGGGGCTTGCAGACCAGCTCTTGCTTTTCTTTGTGGACCAGCATCTGTAAGGAGGGTAGAAACAGCAGTGGGAGTAGGGACTGGAATGTAAGGATATGGTTCCTGGTCCTGCCTTGGAGGGCAAGGACCCGGTATGTCTCTCTCTGGGAACAGGAGAATTGACCTCCTTTGAGGTTCGCTGATGGAGCACGAAATAAGAACCAGCTGCTGACCAGAGCCTTTTGGAGCTCCACGGCAGAGAAATACAGTTGCTCTTTCTCCTTCTCACTTTCTTTTTCTGTTTTGGTCTATTAAGCCTCTGAATGCAACTCAAGCTTATGGGCCCAACCTCAGGTACATTGTGAGATGGAGGCGAAGGGACCCCCGCGGGAGCTGGCACAATGAGACAGTGAAGGTACCGAGATATGTCGTCTGGAACACGCCCATCTACGTACCCTACGAGATCAAAGTGCAGGCAGAGAACGACTTTGGTAGAGCCCCAGAGCCCGACACTTTCATCGGCTACTCGGGGGAAGATTGTGAGTACTTGCACAGCCAGAGGTTGTAAGTGTTTCAGGGCAGGATCCCACCCGAGGTCCGTGGGTTGGCACCTGTGCCCAGGACACGTTCATAGCACTGCTTGATTTGGCACAAAAATCCAGTTCCAGGCTTTGGAAGAAAGAGGCTTGGCCATAGATTCTGCTGTGGGCTCTGCATGACCCAGGTCACTCACCCCTGCTCTCTAATACCCGGATAATGCTCTGTGTGTGAACACAGGAAGATTTCACTAAAGATGAGCTCTGGCTCTATCCCAGTAAACCACATAAATCTTTTTGACACTGACATCTGTAGAGCACCGAGTTCATCCCAGATGGGAGGTGGTACGAGCAGCCAAAAGGGCCTCGCTTCACCCTGGACTGGATTCTTGTGCCTCTCTGATAAGACCCCAGCTTGGGCTCCTCTTTGCAACACACCATCACCTCAGCTTCTCTCTCCTAAACTCTCCACCTGGTCACGCGGAGCAGTGACCAGCTTCTTTAACTCTCTCTTCACCTTCCTTCTGGGCTCCTGGTGTCACCTTCTGTGCTTGTAGCATCCAAGACTCTGAACTACGATTATCCTTACCCCGTGAGGATAATGTGGTTTGCTGCCAACAGCTTGATTTTTAAAGATGGGTGCGTTAGTTCCCTGCGCTGCGGCATCAGTGGGGGGCCCTGGCTGTGTGACCTTAGGGTCACCAAGAGGTAAGGTAGATAAGCCAGGTAACCATCCATGGCTGGAAGTCAAGGGGGAACAAAAAGGGCCCAGCACCTATGACACATCCTTTGACTGGGAATCTTCTCCCAGATGAGACAGGGCAACGGGAAGGAAAATGGGCAGGAACGGTGGCAGTCAGGGTACGAACTGAGCACTGACAGCAAAGCTGGACCTACCCAAGAGGCTGTGACTGGAAAAGCTCCAGAAGCACCCAGCTGCACCTTTATCTCTACATTACCTGTCTGTGCACTACCAGGGTTGTGTTTTGGTCGGGTTTTTTTTCTCGCTTCAGTAGAAAATTTGAGCAATATGTTGAGTTTGGGGAGGGTCTGACTAAAGCCTCCACCCATGTGCTGTATGTGGAGGGAAACCAGGGAGACCAGAGCTGCATTATCACACTCAGATCTGTAAAGAGGAGCTAAAAAAATCCAACTGGATCAACGGGTTCTGGCCAAATTCAGATTAATGGGTGTGGAAATATCAGGCAGTTTTGTAACAATTGTAGGGTCTACCAATTCCCAGCCAGTTGCAGCAGGAGGGGGCTGGACTTCCCAGTATCCTTCACTGGGAGAGGAAGATGAGCCAGACCCCTTCCTGGCTGCTGATGTGATCTCTTGCCCTGCTGTTAACTGGATCACAAATATTCTCCTGATGTCTGGCTGAGTGAAATGTGATGGGTTTTTTTTTCCCCCATCTTTCCTGGGGAAGCACTGCTAGAAAAAGGCCAAGAGTCAGCTCTAAAGTGTGCCCATGGCAGGGGAGAGCGAGGGGATGGAGGTAAGTGATGCTGTTCTGTGTGTTTGTGTGACCATAGGGTCTGCTCACCCCGAACGAGGGCAGCCAGGACGCTGATAAATGGATTCTTGCTG
>JANHFX010008028.1:55759-68002 GCA_027560015.1 Chloroceryle amazona
TATCCCCATGAAAACGCAGCCGGCAGACAGCAGATGGCAGAGCCGGCACACGGGGCCGCAGCAGCCGGCTGATGGAGAAAACCATGGCGAGGGGGGCAGAGGGGTGTCCGTCTGTCTGTCTGACCTGCAGGGTACCACTGGGTACCTAACGTACGCTCTGCTTTATCCCTGAACGCTCAGATCCCAAGGCTGCCCCTACGGATATTAGGATAAGAGTTCTAAACAGCACTGCCATTTCTCTGACCTGGACCCGGGTGCACCTGGACACCATCCAGGGCCAGCTCAAGGAGTACAGAGTGAGCAAAACCAACCCCCCTTCGGCACTATTAATACAGCTAACCTTCTCACCAGCCTGGCTGGCCCCGGGGATGGAGCTGCCTGCGATGGGGATGACAGAAAACTCTCCTCCAGCCATCAGGACCCTCCTGCAGACCGCAGGGGCTGAGCTCTGCTCTGGAGCAGCACCAGAAGGGCTGTGGTTTGCTCTTTGTGGTGCCTGGCTGAGGCTGGGGACATCTCCCCTTGTTCCCCAAGGGCTTGGTGCTGGGCTGTGCTCAGACAGAGCAAGCAGGGCTTCCCTGGTGCCCCCAGAGAGGGGCTCAGGGTGGTCCTGCCCATGCAGGGAGGTGTCTCCAGGCTCTAGAGCTGCCCTGACCCACCGGGCTGGCTGGCTCTGGGGGGAATGACCTCAGAGAGGCACAGAAAAAAAGCAGGCTAGTTTTTGTGTCATCCCCAAAGTACCTACATGGTCTTTTAATGAACACCAACCCCTGCAAAGCCTAAACCCAGCGGTTCGTACTAATTGTCAACTAAAGATGGCACGGAGCCCGTTTGTTCGTGTCCCGCTAAGGTCGAACACCGGTGTGTGTACGTAGAGAGGACTGACCCTGCTCAAACCCAGCAAAAGTCTGGACAAAAGCCCCTTCTATCGGAGTTTAAGATATTACCCAAAGCACGTGTCCTGCAAACACTTGCAACATTTCAAATCCAATAATCTGCTGGCCATAAAGAGAGCGCCCTGGGTACTGCTTTCATTTTTATTTTTACTTTTTTTCCTGCCTCTGCTCTGTTATTCTGCTCTGTTTTCTGAATGAATCTTATTTCTGCATGAAATAAGATTTACAGTCAGGGCTCCGAATGGGAGACTTGCCAAGTTCAGACTTTCCTTTGTGCCTGGGTGCATCCCACCTTTCCTCGTACACGGCTACGGTGCTAAGCTGGCTAGAAAGGGAGAGTCGGCGCCTATCGCTCGGGAGCCAGAATCAGCTCTTTGTAGTCTGAGTTTAGCTGGTTTTGCTCTGTGACCTCTGGTAATCGCTTAACCCCGTGCTCAGCCTCTTCCTTGGGTAACACCACTGACCTGCCTCGCTGGGGGGGATGCGGAGCTTCGTGAGTTGCTCTAAAAGGCTTCTGCAGCCGAGAGCTGCTCTTGGGAAAGCTGCCGTTTTGCGATGCTTTGTTAATGAAAAGAAAACCAAACTGCACTTAAATGGGAAAAAGCTTCACTTGCCATGCATGTTTCTTGAAGGCTTATTTCTGGAGAGACAGTAGTTTGCTGAAGAACCTGTGGGTCTCCAAAAAAAGGCAGTATGTGAGTTTTCCTGGAGACCGAAACCGGGGCATAGTGTCCCGGCTGTTTCCTTACAGCAACTACAAGCTTGAGATGGTTGTAACCAACGGGCGAGGAGATGGGCCACGCAGTGAAGTTAAGGAGTTCCCCACACCAGAAGGAGGTACGTTCCTGGGGGGTGGAGGGGGTCGGTTGGCAGGCACCAGCCCCTCGGATGCGCGCTGGGACAGGTTTGGGTGGCTCAGCCCCGCGGGGCGAGCCGGGAGCCGCACGGCTCTGCGGCAGAGCCGCGATGCTGCCGGGGACACGTGCCAGGGACAATTTTTAGCTGAGCCTGGGCAGCGTCTCGTGGGCAGCGTCGCTGTCACACGGCACTGCTGCACGCCTTCGTCACCGTGGGGTAGGTGACATCTCTGCCGCTACACCTAAGAGTGAACTATGGGCACTGTCTCATCAATCTAAAAAATCCCCTTCGGGTGCTTTGAACGCATCAGCAAGTAGCTCTGGGAGAGAAATGTTTGTAAAGCCTCTTCAGAGGCGCAGTCCCGTGCCCTTGATTTGCTGCCTGCCCCACAAATGTGCCCGCACCTCCCCGTGCCGCGGGTCGGTGAAGCGGGAGTGAATATCGTCACCTCACCCAGGAAAAGGAGGACAATGTCTGTAAGACCCCGGTGCTTTTGTTCTGAAAGGATGTCACTAATACCCCTGTCAGGCTTTTAAGTCGAGAGCGCCTCGTTCGTCTGCTTAAAGAGCTTGTGTCAAGGATGAACTTGAGATTTTAATTTTCTCGCTGTCACAGGAGCTATTTATAGAGACGCCAATAACTTTTTGTTGGAGCTGCACTTTCAGTGGCTGGCGATGAATCTCCCCATAGCACAGATGGCTTTGGCAGTGTGTGTTAAAAGAAGGCAAGGGGAGAAAACAGGAGGGGCTGGAAGGAAACCCTGCCTCAAATAACAAAGTCCTGTGGGGTCTTCCTTCTTCTCTTCTTCTTCATCCTATTCCTGCTGTACAGGAACAGCATCTCTCAGTCCTGTCTCTTTCTTCCTTAACATTTTCTTGGACACTTTCACCATTTTCTGAGGGTTTTCAATCGATGGGCCATAATTCAGCTTGTTCACAAGGAAAGGACTCCATTCCAGTGGGGTGGTTTTGCAGTCAGGTGTATTTTTGGTAGAGCTGTTTATCTGTGTGCTAGAGGCACCGAGCACCTGGGGAGGGTCTGTCCACCTGGGGAGGCTCTCTGCATATGTGTGTGGCATTGATGGAAACAATTATAGCAGATTATCCTCTTGTCATACGGAAATGGTTGATTTTATTCTTTTTCCTCTACCACGAAGCTATTTGATTGACTAGCTATTGGCATTTAGGAGGCTGAATGTTATTCTGCAAAACTTAAAAAAAAAAAGAAACCAGGCACTGATCTCTCAGACCAGAGAGCCAAGTTCTTTCCCCAGTTAAGCCAGTGCAATCCTGAGTAAATAGAATAATTTAATTCCAGAACATATAATGCTTTCCTTCCTTTACTAGCTTCAAAAAGCATCATTCCTCGGGGTAAGAAGCACTGTTTACGTGCACCAGCTGATCTCTAGATGTTAATAACACAAAGATGCTTTACAATGAGAAGCCACTATAGTGTTTATCACCCCTCCAACAGATAAAGAGATGAGATGTAAATGCTGGGCTGGGTAGGTGCTGTAAGCAAGACCAGTAAACTATGTGTACACCACCCAGAAGTGCGACCTGAACTGTGTTCCTGGCTGTAGCATCTCTGGCAGCTGAGGGCAGCGGTACCTGGGCACGGGGCTGGCGCTGCATGTAGAGCTGCTCTGGTTTCTGCTCCCTGCACAGATGCTGCTCAAAACCCCGGGCTGGCGCATGGTTTCTGGCACAGAGTCTTGTTCCATCACTCTCTGACTTTAGTGCGTGTGCGTGTTCCCGTGTGCGTGTGCCCGGAGTGTATCGGTCAGCCTGCGATGTCTACAGTATTGTATGGTATGTTATCTTGTATGTTTTTTTTTTCTTCTTTCCCTCTCCTTCCTGGTCCCATCCTCCTCCCAAGTGCCCAGCTCCCCCAGGTATTTAAGAATCCGACAACCAAATCTGGAAAGCATCAATCTGGAGTGGGATCACCCAGAGCACCCCAATGGAGTCCTCACGGGATACAACCTTAGATATGAAGTCTGTACGTTCCACATGTTATCTTCTTAATGATAATAATGAAGTCATTAAGTATTTGCCTTGCTGCTAACTAACCCCTCACCTAGCACAGAAAGCTCTCTGTCAGGAACTGGAGGCTCTTTCATCACAAAATGAGACACACTGGTATTGGAGAGGAGTCCTGGAGCAGTGCTGGGCAGCTTTGGTTAACATGGGAGGGTGGTGGGTGCTCAGCAGTTCTCCAGACTCAACCATTGAAGAGAAATAAGTTTGATTTCAGATTTAGAAAGACCTTTAAGTGCAGTCTGAGTAATTTATGTGCTCAGACACCAGCCCCTGGCTGTATGAGAGATGGTGCCTGGAGTGCACGCTCTGCAGAGCCCAGCACGAGACCCTGGCGCTTGTGCTCCACACTTCTTGACCACCTAGAGAACTCTGAACGTCCCCCCCCAGCAGGTCCCCCAGCCCCTCAGGCACCAGCTGCCCTGCCAAAGTGTATTTAACAGCAGCTACAGCTCTGAGCACATGTGGCCCAACAGTGAGTGCGGGTCGGTCCCGGGGGTGAGGTGACGAGGTAGACAGCCCAGGGTATTTCTGAAACGAGGCTGAAGCCACCACGACCTGCCTTTCTTCCCCAGTTAACGGATCCAAAATGGTCCAAAACCTGGTAGAGAACTTCTCTCCCAATCAGACAAGGTTCACCCTGCAGAGGACAGACCCCATCTTGCGCTATCGCTTCTTCCTGTACGCACGGACCCGGGCGGGAGAAGGAAAAGCCATAATGAAGGAGTTGCCAGCCTTGCTGAACAAAGGTACGCACAGCAGCAACAGCTTCTGGCTTTGCTGCGGGGACAGGGGGGTGACGGTCTGTGGATCAACCGAAAACAGAAGGCCAGAGAATCAGGGGGTCCACAGAGCAACCAGCACAAGTAACTGGTGGTGCACAGCTACTGGGTACTGCGGAGATAGGTAGGGCGACTGGCCAGGACCAAATACTGCAGCAGAAATGCTACAGAGGTGACTGGGGGGAACTGTCCTGTGTGTGCTTTTGGGAACCATCTCTCTGCCCCTGGGGGAATGAGCAGGAGAGCATCTCACTCTCCTGTAGCTGAAGGTGAAGCTCTAACCAACTCCTCTGCAGTCTCTGTAGGAGCTAAAGAAGGGACTAGAAGAGGGTGCAACAGCTGCATCCTCCAGGCAGGGGCTACGGTGCCACCTCCCCGTCCCCCCATTACCAGGAGCTGACCTTCCAAAGTGAAGCTGCAGCTCCCAGATTCATAACGAGATAAAATGCCCATTGTGGGACATTCATCAAAGTAACTGAAAGTTCAGGAGCCCTGAGGGAACCCGAGGAGACAAAAGCTGGCTCTTTCCTTTCTTTACCATTTGCTAAAAGACCAATGATTTGGTTAGTGCTCTGATTTAATGGGGTTTTTGTCTCCCTTCCTCTGTCTCCCCCTCCCCAGCTAATGGCTCTGAGTAGGAAAAGTAATTCCTACTTATGACCCAGTGGAAATGAAATGCTTCCTGACACCTCTTAGGTGGTCTCCAGCGTCACTAATTGACGTGAGGGAATGGGAGATGGGGCTGCATATGCTGTGGGGGAAGAAAAGAAACCAGCTAAGTTACACCCTGGCAAACAGAGAGGGGATACATCACTGCTTCCCAAAGGAGCTTTGCTGAACACGCCGTTAGAGCCCAGGGAGTGGTTGAAGTTGTTGGCGCTGCTGGTCGATGGTTGTTTCATATACAGTCATATACTTTGGGTTTGTTTCTATGCACTGGTAACAACTGTTAGCAGAGCAGGGGTAAACACCAGCAACCAACAACTGGTGCATAGCAATTAACTGGTTTGTTTGGGACAGAGCAGGTTCAGCGTACGCCAGCGTGACAAGGTAAGGTCCTGGTCCAGGATGCTCCCACTGAAGGGACGAGCCGCTGCCACTTAGCAAAAGGACAAATGCAAGTAGTTTACAGTCTGGAGTGACAGAAATATGGCAGTTTGACCTCAAAAGACGGAGTTACAACATGACACAGGAGGGTGCTGTTAGTGACAGGCCTGTAGGTATGATGAGCAGCTCTAAGTGCCCACTTTGATTTGAAGGAACCTGCCGTAAAGCTACGCAAAAAATGAGTTTGGAATCCGAAAGAAAAAGAAAAAGGCAGATTAAGACCATTAAACCCATTAATGCATTCAGAGGTTGTATTTCGCTTGCCAGACTCATTCACCTGAGAAGTTTTATATCTAAAATACATCTCTCTGATGTTCTGCACCAGGGGCTCCAACCCACTCAAGGCAGGGCGAGCACTGATGTTAGAGTTACACTCAAATACTCGGGTGAAATTCAGTGTCAGAACTGGTCCTGGCTGGGATTAGAGATGAGCACCCACTTAAGCAGTTTGTTTAATCGACACCACTGGCACCTCTGCTGCGGAGCTGGCGTGTGTTTAACTGACAGTCTCCATCTCCATCTCTGCGGGGACATCCCCGCTCCCTCCGCCCTGCGCAAGCGGCTCTGATGCACGGGAGGGTGACGGGTTGTAGCTAATGCATTTATTTCCTCTCTCTCACGTCTCTGGTGACTGTGTGCAAGTGGTCCCTAGTCTGCTGTTGGTGTGTTCTGGTGGTTTTATGTATTCCTCTTGTTTTCTCTTCCTTTCTTTTCTATGCTCTCCTCGTATTCCCCTCTCTATCCTTGGCGCTGCCCTCTGAAGCCACGCCAACCCCAGGTACCGTACCAGCCGGAGGAGGTAACAGGCATGGGGCAAGGCTCCCTCCACGCTCGCTCGCTCCAAGCATGCACTCCATTAACCCTTTCAATGGGAAGGTGAAGTGTCAGGAGTCTAAATTGGGGATATGAAATGGCAGGAGGTAAAAACAAAGCCCGCCCGGGCAGAAGGGACAGGGACAGGCTCCACAGCAGGGTCTGCAAAGATCAAAATAACTCCAAGACGGGCTTCAGAGCCTCCCAGATGCCCCATGATAACTAAACCCACCAAGCACTGCCGCTGCCACAGACCACATGAGGAAAAATGAGAGCCAACTTGTCCTATTAAAGAGGTTTTTAATCCCAGGTCTGAGCAAAGCCCTCTCCCATTTTAAGCCTCAACATCCCTGCCCTGCAAATTACAGGGTATTTACCAGTCAGCCTGACTCGGTGGTGCTCATCCTCTACCTGTGCTCTGCCCTGTGGTATGTCAGCTGCATTTTTACACCTGGGAGCCTGAGCTCTTGCCGCTGGAGCAGCTGCTTCCCTTGGCCACACAGCTCTGTGCTGCAGCGTCCAGGCACCACAAGCCACACACCTCCCCGGGGGGCTTTTAGGGCTGCCAGGGCTCTCGGACAGGAGAATCCTTTTGTTCCCAGGTGCCCATTGAAAGGGTTAAGGACAACGTTTGTGCCCCAGCTGTGCATGTCTGCATGCGAGGCTACTGCTGGCTTTGCCCTCCATTGCGAATTTCTGCAGCGGCGTTGATCAGAGGGAAACCTCTCCTTGTAACGGGGTGGGGGCAGAATCTCTACCTGCTTACAGGGAACCCCCAAATCCTCGGTTACCCAAGTGTCAACCTCGCAAAGCCCAAAGCATCACTTCTGGTTGCCCGATG
This sequence comes from Chloroceryle amazona, assembly GCA_027560015.1. Taxonomy (NCBI): domain Eukaryota; kingdom Metazoa; phylum Chordata; class Aves; order Coraciiformes; family Cerylidae; genus Chloroceryle; species Chloroceryle amazona. Next base: position 63,096 of record JANHFX010008028.1, read on the forward strand.
CAGGACTCCCACCTCTTACAAAAGGTGACTTTTGTCCCTCCACCCCTGAGCCAATACCCGGTGGCCAAGCTCGGCAGGGGCAGTGCCAGGGAAACGTCCCCCACCCCGAATGCTGTGGAAAAGCTTTCGGTCTGGAGCAGCCACCCTCATTGGCCCCACACCAAGGGCTCTGTAAGAGGTCGAGGTTGTGCTTTGCCTTTGCTGGACATGGCCCTGGGGCTGCCGGGGCTTCCCAAGGGAGAACAGCTCCTTAGAGAAGACTCTTCCCAAGGGATACGGGTGCAGGACCTGCTCTCTGCACCTGGAGGTTTTGCTTTCCTACCTCACAGATGTTTCTCCTTTTATTTTGTTACAGTGATATCTTTCTACCCAATACTATTTTGCACTTTTTTTCCTTTTCTGAATAGACACCCATCTTTTTCTCACTCTATTTTTCTCTTCTTAAAATATATATATATATAAAAAAGGGTAACAGATTGGTCTGCTTTGGGTGGTAGGAAACTGGAAATGGACACAACCTTTTAGCTTAGAGCATCTCTATCCTCTGAGGCTGCTCTGCTGCTCGAGCTCGTACTTCAGCCAGGGTTCAGCTTATCCACAAGAATACGGATTTTCTTTGTGGATCAGCATTGCCTTCTAAAGTACTTTTCTACTTGCAGTGGATATTGCTGGACTTTGAAAACACAACGTCATCCCTTTATCCTTCCAGCACCGTACCATTTCAGGCGTAATTTCTTACACCACTGAAAGCTAGAGGAATTATTTGCCACTTAAAGGATAATTCTAAAGGAATAGAGGCCACTGGTCCCACACCCCTCTGTGTTTTTATCTTCTGCTAGGAGAAATACTAAAGAGAAAGATGGGCCAGAGCTGAAAGAACTCAGTAACTGGAGTAGTAGGTCGTTAAGTGCTGCGTTCAGAGCTCACTCACCCTGCTGCACTTCAGCAGAGCAATCAAAGCAGTGTCAGGTGTAGCAGGACCCAGCACTCAGCCCCGTCTTGCTCTTGAGCTGTTGTCATTACACAGCTGGAATGGTGTTTGTCCCAGAGCCCGCTTCTCTTCCAAACAAGTCTGGGTTTCGAGTGAGACGCTGCTTGACCTTCCTCAGCAGATTTATCTCCATTCAGTGACCTAGATTTTGTAGATTTTTATGGATTCACAGTGCAAGTTGTCTTAAATAGCAGTAAAACGCTCTTTGCCGTGGGCTGCTAGTGCTAAAAAAAGGAAAAAGTTGGGGTTTTGTCCTTGGTTTTACTTTTTTTTTCCCCAGGGGTAACCTTGACACATCCAGGGGCATGGCCGGTTTGTGCGTGTGTGAGAAACTGGCCCAGCTTGATGAAATCAAAGTGAAGTGTGGGGACTTTCCCTCAGGAAAGGCTTTACCTTTCCTAAGCCACACCTGGGCAAAGGAAGAGGTGATAGAGGAAAAGAGAGGACATCTAAAAAGGGCTCTTATTTGTGTTATGAATGAGAAAAAAAAAATCAAACCCGAATCCTATGCTACCCGTGTGTATGGAAAAACTTCATCAGGGACCATAAAGAGCATTGGTCTGAGACGTTAAGGACAAAAACATTGACTTTCCTCTGTTCCCTCTTGTCGCTCTGTAATTAGGAATCGGAGGAGAAAGATCCTTTTGTTCATTTTAGAAAGGGCCAGCAGCAGAAACAGAGAGAACTGCTGACCCCTCTTTCAGAGGCTGCTCAATCGCTCCTTTCTATTCTTGCATTTCTTCTAGCTATCAGCTCTATCTTTACGATAAAGGGCTTTACAATTTCCTTCTGTTGTTGAAAGCTGGGAGAGGGCGAGAAGTAAAAAAAAAGAAATCTCTGAAAATATATTTGGCTAATCATCAAAATTCATGAAAAATTAATCAAACTCTCCAAGCCTAATTATTTTGTAGACACACCCAAGGGAAAGCTGTTGCTGTAGCCTAACACCACATTAGAAGCACCTTTAAATAATTAAAAAGCAGTATGGATGTGTATTGTTTCCTGTATTCCCCCCAAAAAACCCCCATGCAACAACTCCCTGAACAGCTACGCTACCCCGAGCAGGACTCGAGTCTCTCTCTTAAGAGGGACTTTCATTCATCTAATGATTTTCAGTTGTTTGTTCCTGCTTTGGTTTTTTTTTTTCCCCCCCTAATCTGAGCCTCACGCAGTTTTTGTGTGAGGTTTGGGCTCCTTTTCCCTGGTCCACTCATGCTCACGGGAGCCGAGCTGCCTCAAAGAGCAGAGTGGTCCTGCTGTAAGCATCTTGCTCATTACTTAGCCTGTTAATTGCTCCAGCTGCATCCCCTGTCCATTACAGCAGCCAATCTCCCACCCTGTGCCCCTCAGTCTCCATCACCTGACAGGATAATGCATCCTACAGACAGCAAAGGCAGTGATGGGGCGGTTAACGAGCTCAAGGCTCGTTAGATGTTTCCTGGAAGATGGGCTGGGCTACGGTGGGAGCAAGAGAAGGGGAATTGCTGTTGCTGGCTTTTACTCTTGGGTTTTTATTTCCTGGTTGTCCTGGGGTAATTTCAAGCCTGCTCTGCTCTGCAGTGGGGAAAGTGGCAGCCCCTTCTCTGCACCGCCTTGGGGTGGGGGGGTTATTGGACCAGATGCCCTTTTAAAGTCCCCTTCCACCCCCAAACGTTCGATGGTTCTATAAAATGCCAGGTGCTTGGTCCTGTACCTAAACCTGAAACAACTCTTGTCAAAGCCCTGGAGTGAACCTCACGTTGGGACTGAAAAAATAAATTCAGCTACCCTGCAAAGCTCAGAACCGTTCTGCCTGGGGAAGCAGTGGAGCCTTATTTTGTAGAAGGCTGTGTGTGACTTCTAGATGTTGAACAGGAGCAGCCTGGCCTCCCGCTCCCCCCCTTTTGCTGCCAGGAGCAGGGATCTGACACTCCTTCATTAGCCCCGACAGCGTGGGCAGCGAGCAGGGGACCCCCCAGGTACCCCGGGACACGGCTGCTCCCCCGTGACAGGGTGCCCTTGTTTTGGGGGGGATGCCGGAGTGCTCTGATCATGGTCAGAGATGGCTTTTATCTGCCCCCAGCCTGTAACCAGCCCTCATTAGGGGATGGATTTCAAAGCCTAGAAAATGCCCCTTATCGTCTCTCCCCCAAATCTCCCAGCTGAGCTTTTCTCCCGCATACATCCCATATTTAAACACAAATGAGGCTGTAGCTTTGAATCCCAGGGCAGCTTAGGACTAAATCCCCCCACGGTCCCATCCTGCAGCCCGTGGCTGCTCTCCCTCTCCTCCCCTCTCTCATCTCTTGCTTTCCAGACTCACTCAATTCCATTTTTTACCTGTTCCTACTCCTGCCAGGATCATTTTTATTCCCTGGCTCCTCGATCTCACGCAGGGACCTGATGCAGTGGGGTAGCCCTGCTCTCAGGGAGGGCTCCCAGGAGAGTGCTGGAGCAGGGTGGGCACATCTTGCCCGGCACCACTGCCAGCAAGAGCTGAGTGGCACAGCTCGGAGCGATGCTGAATCGCTTCGGTCAGCGCAGCACCCAGGAGGGTCTTGGCACTGCAGCTCCACCTGCATGCGTGTGTATCTGCATGTAATACATAAAGATGGTGCCCTACCCGAGGGATAGCGAGGCTTTGACTTATCCCAGATAATCTCTTCCTGTCTCGGCTCTGGAGGAGCATTAAAGCTGAATCTCTCCTGCTGTTTGGGCAGTGCTGGGTGATGCAGGCACTCCTTGAAGGTGCTGTGCAGGAGAGGTATGATGCAGAGAGCTGGGGTGGGAGGGCTTGTATTAGGTTTTCCATTAGCTCCTGCCTTTCAGCAGTTCCTTGCTGTTTTCCTTAGGGGGGAGCCAGGGATTCACGGGGGAGAGGCTGGGACTGCATTAGCTAATAACGAGTTGATTGTGTACACTGCAAACCTGCCGAGGAGCTGCAGCTTAATCTGGTTAATGGTGACATTAACCTAGTGACACTAATCTCTTAACCCTCCTAAAAAATAACCCCGCTATGAATCAGCAGAGATGGATGGTAACACGTCTCGACCCGAGAAAAGCTTTTGTAACTCAGAGCCCCAGAACACAGCAAAGCCCTTGACCAGTAACTGGGTGAAAGACACGCAGAACAGCAACCCCCCAACTGCCGTGGCTGGGTCCGGTACCCACCAAACACCCGAGGACAAAGCCGTGCCGCCACTTCCCACCCAGGCTGGGTCCCCTCCCTGTCCCCACCGTCCCCACTCCCTCGTGGCCGCGGGGCAGCGATGGGCTGGCTGAGGTGGGCGCTTTGTTTCGATGGTTGCGCTGCTGCATGAGGCTGGCTGCGGAGGCACGGACATGGGGTCCCCAGGCACGCCGTGGGGTGGGCGGGGGGGTCTGGGGACCGTGCCAGTAACTGTGGTTTTATTGCAGCTGCGGTCGGTAGGGAGCTGGACCGAGCGACCTCCTGCTCTTCTCTGCTTTGGGATCGCTGTGGGGCTTGAGGTGGTAGGGGTTGGCCCTCCTTGGGGGATGGACTTGGTGAAAGAGAAAGCCCTGGCTTGGTTCTGGGACACCTCTTCAAGTACTTTTCTAGAGCTACTGCCCTTTGTGGGTGATATTTCAAGCAGTTGGTTTCATTTGCCAGGCGGGGGGGGGGTTTGTCAGCCCTGACCCACAGTCAGAGTAAATACAACTTAATTCAAGCAGCGGTGGGGGAATCTGTGCTCGTCTACCTCAGGGAGTTTAAGCAGCATTTCAGCTGCATTTTTCTGCTGGCAGGTTTTTGAACCCAAGCCGATGGACTCCCCGTTAGAGGGGATGCTCAGGACCCTCTCAACCACACTGCAGGGTGTGTGTAAAGTGCACATTTACCCCCCCCTCCCCGCCCTCCCCGGAAAAACCGCACAGACGGGAGGCCGAGGGGGGCCCTGTAAAAAACAAAATACCCAGA
>JANHFX010008028.1:123487-135654 GCA_027560015.1 Chloroceryle amazona
CTCCCCTCTCAGGCTGCTCTTCTCCAGCTGCACAGCCCCAGGGCTCTCAGCCTGGCCTGCCCACAGAGATGCTCCAGTCCCTCACCATCTTTGTAGCCACCACTGGATTCTCTCCAGTAGCTCCTTGTTTCTCTTGACTTGGGGAGCCCAGAACTGGACCCAATACTCCAGATGTGGCCTCACTGGGGCAGTCAGCCCCATCTCGGTGCAAAAGCAGCATATGGGGATTGTTTTTCTCTTTGCTGTTTCAAGTTCCAGCAGTTAAGGCAATCCAGGTACTCAATTGAGATAAGCCTCAGTAGCTAACAGCCATTTAACCAGCTGCATGTGCCTCACCGCTCTGTTATTACCTCCTCCTTCCCAAGTGCTAATGCCATTAGCAAATTGACTTCCTCCCTCTCACAATCTGTCTGGCTTTAGTATGTACAATACTAATTGCTTCCTAATGCTCAGGACCATCAGCAGGCAGCAGAAGTTTGTACCACAGAAAAACCTCTCCAGCTGGGAACTGGCAGCACGCAGGGTCTGCGGGCAGGGTCTGCCATCCTCTCCTCCAGGCCAGCTGGGCAAACCAGAGAAGTGTGGTACTAAGAAATTTTGGCACCGTATTACCAATTAAGAGCAGAAATAGACACTTTTTTTTCTGCACTTCAGCCAGTTCTGGTGGGAAGAACAGGGACAGTGACTAAGAAAACACACGCATTACAGGAAGGGATGGGAAGAAATGCAGGCATGGGGAGAATTTGCTGTTCTGAAGCTTCAGCTGCTTTCACTGACCTCCCTGAACCGCCAACCTTGCCCATTCCCTTTTTGTGACCTTTCTTTCCTCAGCAGACTGCTCTCCCTTCCTTCCCTCCACCCCCCCACTAATGTAAACATCAGCCAACGCACTTCAGATTGCTGAAAAATTCAAAAAGCATACAAGGAAAGTGCCATTTCCAACTGCAGCTCTGCACTACGAGGCCCAGTCGATAGCTGGAGCCGCACTGTGTCACAGCTCTCCATCTTCACATAAGCATTAAATATATATATTAATCTTTCCTGCTCTGGGCATCTGTCTGCCCTCAGGGAAACAAAAAAGGGGAGGACCAAATAAAAAGATGAAGGACCCTTTCAGCTCCCACTCTGACCTCCTCGGCTAAGCAGTGAGAAAATGGATTGCCCTGGACCTTTCATATCATCTTTGTGCATTTCTCACCCCGAGCTGCCCACGGGATACCAGTCCCTGCATTTCCATCATAAAGAGAGAGAGGCTCTTCCAGATGGGACAGCTTCTCTTTGTTGATTTTAACCATTAGCCCCCACACCAAGCATATGTCTGTTCCCACTCTTCAGAGGGTTCTCCAGCACAGAGGGGATCCCGCAGCCTGCCCCAGACGCGACCAAAGGAGGTCTCATCCCTCGCAGCATGGCCAGGAGAGCAGCTTCCTCTCTCCTGTGATGGGCACCTCTCATTTACAGCGCTCAATGGCCCGTTTCTTTGTGTGCACTCGGCAAAAAGAGCTCTGCAAAGGAGGTGTGTGGAAGGGGGCTGCTGGAGGTTTCATTAGCTATTCACATCCTTGCTTAGATTTATTAAAGAGGGCGGCTGCTCTCGGCACACGCTGCGAGGGACACTACAGGCACCTGCCTCACGGACACCTCTGGAGAGATCTGGAGCAGCCCAGTGCGGGCAGGAGGCTGCTGAGCCTCCTGATGCTGCAACCCAGGCAGACTTCAGAGCACGGGGGAGAACTGCAGCAAATCAGGTTTAAATCCCTGCCTAGACGGGTCTGGAGAGAGCGCTGCTCGAGGTGAAGAAACATCTCCTGCAAAGCAGCCATAGCACAGCACGCAAAGCACCAGCATCTCCCCACGCTGGACTTCTCCATCTGGTGCCAGGGGCCCTAGGACAGCTGACCTGGCTCCTGCCAAGCACTGGCTCTGTGCTTTGGCCATTCAGACACCAACAAGAACCCGGCTCCCCGCACGCCAAAGCCCTGAGCCAACCCCTCTCGCCAGGAAAGGGGACTTGCTTCTCTCCTCACATGCAGCTGCACCACCCCAGAGATCACTGGCCTCACACACTTACTACTTCCTTCACTGCACGTGAAGACTTCGCTCACCGCACCTCAGCCTGATTTCTCTCTGTGGGATCCTCTACAAATCAGGTATTCCCCTGCATTCCAACTCTTCCGATACGAAAGCATTTGTTGTGGTGGTGGTAAAAAGAGTAACAGCATACAGCAGTCTTTACTATTTCCCCCAGAACTGGGTGTGCATTCCTGTACCTTAGTTCACAGGAAAAAAAGGAAATAGTAAATACAGTTGTTTACTGTAAAATAAGAGAGGAAAGCAGAAAGAGAAGGCTCTTAATAGGTCCCTCTGTGGATTCTGCTGCCAAGGGGGAAGCGACACTCCCCGCAGAGCCGCTGCAGCTTTTAGACTTATTAACCACCAGGAAAAATGAAAGATCCGCAAGCCTACTGAACTCTTCCCTTCCTCCCCCTTTAAAGATTTCAGGAATGAGCTCAGCTCCGAGTCATGATTAAAAACACCCCGTCACGTGCCTGAGCAGCAGCGCTCGAACTGAAGATTTGCTTGGGCTACCCCCCCGATGCTCCCAGCTTTGCTGTTCTACACTGCAAAGGAAACAGGGCAAGCTCCAAGCCACTGCTTGAAGATACTTCATGGCTTTCCAGGCTCTCGTGGAAGGAGGTGAACCTCTCTCTTGGAAGCAGGCGGTGGTGGCCCTCCCCTCATCCCCACAGCTACTGAGACTGCACCGCTTGGATCTGATGGAAAGGACACCAGGCAGCCAGGAAGCGTGGTCTGTAAGCCCGCCCCAGAAGTGTCCTTACTGCTTTGGGCCTCTTGCTGGAGAAACACCACCTACCAAAGGGCCACCTGTGTCAGCTCTCATCGCCACAAAGCCGTTGGCAAGGCAGAAGAAACTCAAGGAAGTGAGACAGGAACGAGGATGAGAAGTTATTAGCTAAATAAAAAACCCCAAACGCCTAGAGGTCAAATGAAGGCCCATCAGAGGAGCACAGCAAGGTCGTGAGCAGTGGGCTCAGTGTCCTCCAGCTCCTGTCTGGACCATTCCAGACCATGGTTTCCCACAGCATGGAGAGAAACTGCTTTGCTCCATCTGGAGCTACTGTCTGCACTGCTCCATTAAGGCTCAAGCGCTGGTTCTACCAGTCCTGTACTAACTTACTGGACTCTGAAGCCTAAGAAAATATTTGGCAATAAACTGTCAACCAGGAAAACCGTAACACGGCCACGAAATACTGCATCAGTACTAACACAGAGACAGAGACGAGGAATTGCATTAAATCCCAGTTCATTTCTTGGCAGCTCTGCGTCTCAAAATCTTCGTCAAGAAGCAGAGAGCTGCGCTCACCAGGACACCTCCTAGCACTCCACTTCCAACTCCTACCAAGCATACGTAAACCAATTCTCCTTGCCAAAAGTGCTGCTCCTGTTGCACTTCTGCTGGAGCACCATTCTCTGGGGTTCCTTCCTGCTCATTTGCTATCAATTTCTGTTCCCAAGTCAAGGAGTTTCGAAAGTTCAGATCCGCTAAGTCATTTTGGATCACTCTGACCCCAAAGTAGATCCTCTTGAGGACTTTTAATGTCTTCAACATCTGCACATCACATCGGTACGTCCCTGCATCAGACTCCCTGGTAGGGGAAAGTCTGAGACCAGGGTGGGGGTTCTTGAAAGGTTTGAACAGTAAATCATTGGTGGTGATGAGGCCTGGGGCAAACCTCCACGTGTAGCTATAGGCTCCGCTCTCAAAGCCGACCGCGTCCGAGGCCAGGCAGCTGACCTGGAAGGGTTTGCCCATGGGGACAGTGAAGTGGAGCAAGCCACAGATCCAGGTGGTCACGCAGCTGGACCGGCGCCAGGTACAGTTCCTCCTCTCTCCGGCCGGGCTGATCTCGCACAGCTCCTCCAGCCTGACGCCCAGCCCGCAGGTGACGCTGCAGGAGGTGGCGTTGATGGCCACTTTTGCTACAACTGTCTTCAGCTCTGCTGGGATGGTAACTGCTCCAAAGGACACCACCAACGGGAGACAGAAAGCACAAAGTAATATCCCAAGGATGAGGCCGTTCCCCAAGGTCTTCATACCGGGGTTTGCCATCAGACGCCACTTTCCAAAGCCACACAAATTCAGGAGTCAAAAAGCCCCACCAAATCATTCCTTCTAAGTCTTCAAGCTCAGTATCTCTGAAATCCCATCAGCATCATCTTCAAGACCTAACCCCTCCATAGGAGAAATCCTCCAAGAAGACAGTCCTGAGGTACAGCACTGCTAAAGAAGACACAACACATCACTGTGTCAGTCACACCACGTGTCGTGAATTCCGGTTCTTCTAACAAGGCAGCAGAATGTTTTAATCCACAACATTCCAGCAAATGGGATCTGTTTGAGGATTTAAAAACATTAAGTACATAAGATTTTACAGACTATTTTAGATGACTTTCCACTGTAAAGAAGCACTGCTCCAGTTTAATCTTCCCACCCAACTAGAGAGCGTTAGCAATCGGTACCGGAACCCTTCAGCTAATGCTGCCGAGCGCAGGGGAATCACGATTCCTCTGCAGCACCTGCACACTTCTGTCCCTTAAATGCACATCCCGCAAGTACTCCCCCAATTACCAAGATCACAAGAGCACGATCTCAAGCTCTAGCTACTCTGATGGCACTGCAATCAAATCTGAACAGCGTCTCATGGCTGGTGGTATCCAGCTCTACGCAGGGCTCAGCAGTTGCTCCGGTCCCCGCGTTCCCGTGGCAGCGGTGTCGATGTCACAGTCCAGCTGCTGGGGTCAGAACGTGGCCCTGGACCTTCTGAGGATGACCAGAGAACTCCCCTAAGGCTGAAGCCAAAGCCAGTCCTCTGAGGCCAGGACTCAGCACACCAGACACCCACTGTCCCACTCGGACAGGAGTTGGCAGCGCTGGCCCCGCAGTCGCTCGTGGAGCTGCGAGGCCCAGCCCCAGGCTGTTGCGTCCGGCCACTGACTCCCATAGCAGATCCCAGCCCAAAGCTCCACGTTCAGCTGATGCTTCTGTAGAGCAGAAACCGCCCGTACGCTGCCACTGCAGCGACACGCTCGAAGAGATGTCCCAGTGTAACTCAGTGCTGAAGTGTCCCAAAAGAAACACGCTACTAAAAAAGATCTTCATGAAAAAAAATCACTGCTTTTTGATGGAACACTTGAACCATGGGCAAGGCAGCTCAACAATCAGTGTCTCCTTACCAGCAACTGATTAGGGATTGCAGAAAGGATTTGGATTGCCGTGTTCTTCAACAGCTCTGCTATCGAGTATCTCTTTTTCTCTTCCTAATGCTCCTTAATTTATTAAAATGAAGACTGCTGAAGATGCAGTGTATGTATTTTTCAAGTTCAGCGTCCCTGGAGGTGAACCCTACACCAGCACTTCCAGTTCATCTCCCCTTTTGCAGATCTCGGGGTGCCCAGGCTGTACTCAGGCACACGCGGCTTTCACCAGGCTGCAGAAGTTTCTCCTCTGTCATCAGCCAACCCCAAACAACAACCCGCTGGCCGCGGTTGAAGTCACAACGTTTGCGTTTGCATCACAAAACCCAAAGTTACCAGTTGACTTTAGGAAATAAACCATACCTCTTTATTTACAGACACGAATCCTAACACCACTGCTATGTGCTACCGGCAAGCCAGCACCCGACAAATATTGTACAAAACTAGATACCAAAAAAATAAAAGACAGAAGAAAATAAACCAAGGACATATACACTGTACAGAGAAGTTGGAACTGGATGAAGGCTGGAGCCTTGTGGCAAATCATCCAGAGAACCACTGCCTGTGCATCTCTCCAGCAGTGGGGTCAGCCACGCCACAGACGGAGGTTCCTGGAAAGATGTGAGTCACCCTATGAGCGGAAAGAACGAGGAAACCCAGTGCTGTAGGTGGGGGGATGAATGTTGTTACCTGTATCAAAGCCAGAAATTAAAACAGGTTTAAAAAAACCCCAACGTGGTTTAAAAATTCTCCTCTTTTCCTGTGCTTATCTCTCATGAAACTACTGCACACTTCTGACTGCAAATTAATCAATCTCTTTATGACTCCTCTTCTTGGTTTTTAATGTCTGCAGGATACTTTGAAAATTTAAAGACATGGTGATAATTATGTCTGGGGAAAAACTGCAAGTAATTGCATAGGAAAAGTCTGCAAAAAAAAAAGGGGGCATTAGAACAAAAAACTTTCTTTTACCAGGCGACTGGTCTAATACAGAGACCTGTCAGGCTGGAGGTACAGGAGAGAGAACGTGTCTCTTCCCATTCCCACAAGGAAAATACTACAACCATCTTTACGGCAGAGAAGGTTAAAGCGTGGCTGGGAACGAGCTGTTAGCATCCACCTTTCTTCCATTCCTGATCCAGAAGCGGGGAGAAAAAAAGCCCTGAAAAACCCACGTCAGTTCAGAGAAATATTAGTTCTGGCTTCTCTCTAACTGCCAGCACCTACCAGCTAAGGAGGAAACCAACTGCTTCTGGCAGGACACCTCACAGGAAAGAGATTAAAAAACACTTAGAAGGACAGAAAGAAACTGCCAACACAGCTTGTTGTGCCACAGGTGAGAAGAGAGCATCTAAACCCAGTACTTTATCTAGAGCTACTTTCACTTGTTCCTCCTCCCGTAAGCAGAGTCATCCTTCACGTCTCGAATATTCACAAGATGAAGATTCATTCTTTGCAGACTTCAGAGGGCGTCTTGATTCTTCACATCAGAACTGTATCCACTTGAGATGAAATCAAACCTGGCACATAATCAGCAGCGGGGCTTCGCTAAGCGTGTCGGCGCAGAAGACGTCACACGGAGCTAAGAGAAAAGCTGCTGGGGTAACGCAGCTGGCACCGGAGGACTTACAACTCACTGCCAGGAAAATGAACAGCAAAGAGAGGGAAGTTTGCGGGATACAGAGTCGTACGGCATCAGGGATAAAAAATACACACTTTGGGTATTCTTCAATCCAGGAACAACAACAAAATAATAATATTTAAAGGACAGTGGCTGATCAGCTCTGGAGTGGCAGAGTGCTGGGGTCCAGCTCGCTTCAGAACCAGCGATACCTGTCAACACAAAGTCCAGTCCAGTCTCTTTGCCATCGCCTGACCTGAGAGCCAGCATCTCACGCTGTCCGACGCGGGGGCGGCGAAGGAGGAATGAAGGCTGTTTCCTCTTCCATACTCGTTTCTTACAAAAGTCACTCCCTGAATCCATGAACAAGCAGTCTCCTGTATTAGCCAGTCCACTCTGACTGAGCATTTCATCTATTTTCCACATTACGGTGCCAACAGAGGAAAGAATACAGGAAGATAAAGAAGAGTGTCTTCATAACAATTCTGAGATTGCACCACCTGCTAAAGAGAGCAAAGACAGGTGAAAAATAAACAACCAGACTCGGGCAGATGTTACCAGAAACCACCAAATACAGCAGCACTTCCAGAAAAACATTGAAAGAGAACACGATTTTCTAGCTAAGGCCGTTCTTTTCAGGATGAGAGATCATCATCAAGATACCGTCCACGGCAAATTAAGGTCTCCAGTATTTCTGCACTTGCATTTGAGATCACGTGCACAGGCGAGGACAAGGTGGTCACGGAACTCTCAGCTTTTACTCCACAAAGTTTTCATCAAACTTACCTGGTGTAAATTTGTTTTGATTCACCAATCTCAGAGCAAAAGCACAACTGACAACAACAAGTTTCACCGGAGTTTGGGTTACACCAGATTGATGTAAAATTGTATTCTAAAATTAGAAAATGGATTGAGCTTTTCAGGTTGTTTCTACTGGAGCCTGATTCTGACACACGCTTTAAGAATCACAGACGTTTGCTGCTGGGTTGCTCAGTGCAGGGACACAGATGCTCTTGCACCAGGCTCCCAGTCCCGGCCATGCAGCTTGCAGAGAGCACTGTGCTGTGGTGTACCAGCAAACAGCTTCCCGAGGAGAAAGGCAGCTTGTGGGACCGTTTTAGTGACAGATTAGTTACTTCAGAGAGCAACAGCAGAACTGACAGCCTCACACACGACAGACAGGAGAGGCAGCCTGGCAGTGGGATCCCAGGCAGGTGGCCACGGGTATTTAGAAGTGTGGATGTGCCCGTGGTGGAACAGCAGCAACACAACCAAAACGGGAATCGTGAGTGCGAGCCGCAAAGAGGAGACAGACACACATCAGTGTCCCGGGCCAAGAGAGCGCTGGGAGCGTGGAAAGATCCAAGGGACAGGTTCTTTCAGGGGACAATCTGTTCTTGTTACGTGACTCATGGACACTGACTCCTGAGATGTACTGCCTGGATCTGTTGGATCCTCTTCAGTCAGCAGTACCACCCAGTGGCAGGTCCTAACGAGAGGCAGGAGTCCATCACAGCAGGATTATTTGGCTGTATCTCCAGCGAGCTGAAGAACATCACCATGGAAAAGCACCGTAAATGTGCTTATGGGCAACAAAGACTAAAAGTCAATTTTAGAAAGCTCTACCACCTACAGCAGATGGTCAAGTAAGTCAGGAAGTTGGGTCTAAACCCATTTGTTCATAACAAAAGATAAACTCCATTGTACGGTGTCCAAACTGCAAAGCGAGTGGCGTGGGTCTGCGCAGCCCCAGCTCAGCAGCAGTAAAATTCCAGCGCTCTCTTTTATAGTGGCTCTGTGACAACAGCTGCACGGGAGCCTTCCAAGCAAAACCACACAAACACCCTCCCAAACGTGGCTCTGCAAGAAAGGGTCTGCCTGGAACAGTGCTTCATTTGAAAGGAGTTGGAGGAATGGGGAGGATTCTTTCCACAGCTCCCTGGACAGACCAGTGGGAGCGATCAGAAGCTGCCAGAGGAAAGCACACCGAGATCTGCCGACAAGCGTAGACCAGGCAGATGAGGAAAACAAGTAAAACAAAGTCACATAAACAAATCTTTAAGAAGCTGAACAAACATACTTGCTATTAAAAACTGCTTCTCTGGAAACAGAGTGCTTAAATGTGGAAAAGTCAAAGTATCCAGCACTGGGGTTTTGAGAGCAGAGGACTGAAATTCGCTTTGGAAGCCACATTGTTGAGCTTCCCGTGCACGATCCTTTCTCATTTATATTCTTTTGCATATGGTCGTGTTAATTAGCAGCGTGAGAAAAGAAAGTAACTGACAAGCCTGCTGATCAAAGTAATGATTGTACTCATTTGGTCCTCAAACTGGCCTCGTGCACCCTGCACAGTACAACAGAGCGCTCAGGACAGGGAAGAGATGCCAGCAAAAGGCACCTGAGGAGCCACACGATCCAGCCAATTCCTTACTACCCCCTAATGACCTGAGCAATGAAAAGAGAAGCACCCTGGCTGGTAGATCCAACACTAGCAGCTAAACAGCACCTGCCAGGCTACAAACAAGGCCTAAGGATATTCCTGGCTGTTTCATTTCTGGATTTCACACGGTGCAGTGAGAAAGGATTGAATGGAAGCCCAGAAAACACCCACCACATTTTGCCAGGTAGGGATTTTCTGCAGACAGCCACTATCAGTTCTAGTACAAGCAAGGCAACAGGAGCTGAGCAGGAAGGACAATGAGCGAGGTGGGTTGCACAGGACCAGCAGTGAGGGAAAGAAGGTGTGGGGGGATAAAATCACTTCTGTCCAGTCTAAAACCCACAGCAGCAGCTGCTGAGTTCAAGGAAATGCAAAATTTGATATGTCAGTTACACTGTGCCTTTGAAGCTGTTTATGCATCAACCCTGAGCTCTTCACTAGCAGCTGAAGCAAAGGCAACAACATCACTAAATCCAAAGGCAACAACAGCACAAAATCCAACCGCGTGCTTGCGGTGCTGCGCTCGAATGAACCTTTCCCAGGTGAGAAGCTGAAGTAGCAAATAAAACAGATGGGAAACACTTAAGTCTCTCTGAGACCAAGTCTGGGCCCCAACAAAGGCGACAGCAGCAGTTCTGGTTTAGTACACAGTTAAGAAAATATGACAAGTAAAAAAGGAGGGCTGAGAAAAAGCCACCCAAACCTATTTCATTTACAGCAACTGTACTTTCTGGAATTTAAAGCTGTAGCTAGGAGAAGAAAATTCAGGAGGAGCAGAAAATTCAGCTCCTGCATTTTATCTCAGGGCTCATTTATCAAATGGACCATTATTGATGCTCCATTTCCTGGCTCTGCTTACAGAACTTTTCTGTTCTTCACCACTCTGCCCAGTACTGAGGGCACCGATTTCAGCTTCGGAATGCTTCACTATCTACAGTTTTCCCCTCTCAAAAGCAGCCCACCAAACCCAAACATCAGTACTGTTTATGGAAGAGTCGATAAGTTATCGAAAAGAATAAAATTAGCAAAAGAATTTTTTGCTTTTGGAATAGCACTCGACCTCTATTAAAACCCTGCAGGCTCTTTAGGTGAAATAACCCAGGCACGGGTGTCAGGTTTATAACAAATACTTAAAAAAAGGTAACATTTTGCCTGTCCTTGACAGCAGGTAAACATGAAGTGAGCAAGTGCCATCTGGGGAGATAAAACGCTAGGACGCTATGAAGTCAGGGTCTGTACAAAGCAAGGCCACCAAGCAAGGCAACGACGCTCACGCTGGGTTCCTTACCTGTCAAAGGCTGTCCCAGCTCCGCCTGCACTTTACCCTTCGCTGCTCCTTCCAGAGGTAAAGCACCTCTGTCCCCTTTGTAGAGTTTCGGTTTAAATGGAGAATCTTTGTCTTTACCTTTTGATCCTTTAGGCCTGCCTGCTTGCTTCTTCTTGGATTTACCATCTCCCTTCACACCCAGCAGCGGATGGACTTCTGCGGAGAGACAAAGGGGACCGGCCCTCAGGGTGCTTCTATCGGCACATGCAGCTCTGGGTGTTAGGTGCAAACAGCATGGAAAACTGTTTCAGGAAACCTTTACTCGTTAAGTGACTTCAAAGGAAGGAGAAAATTAAGAAGAAGTGACCTGAACTTCTGGTCTTCAAGACAAAGTTCAGGCAAAGCTGAAAACCATCTCAGACACAGAACAGGCACTAAAGCAAGGGCAGCTTCTACGCACCGTCGTTAGGTACTCCTTGTAGTTCAATGTTGGTGGTTTTGGGCTTCTTCTTTGGTGCCTGAGGTCCATCAGAGGAGGACTGCCTCTTCTTCTCAGAGCCGATTCCCTCATCGGTTAAAGAGCTCTGAACTGCATCTGGTGGAGGCCCATAGGGGTTTTCTTCTGGATCTTCAACTTCAGGAGCAATGGGTAAGTAAAGCAGAGCCTTGGAGTCCTCCAGTTCTTCATCGCTGTGAAGGAAAAAAGCCATGCTTGTGTTTAAAACTTGGGGTTACTGTAACATATCACACAGGGAATGTTAGGGATGCATTTTGTACTCCAAACAAAATATTCCTTCACCTGCTACAGAAGGCAGCAATGGGATCCACGCTGGTTACATCCACTTCCTCGTCTTCTGCAGCATCAGCACCTGAGCACCAGGGAAAAAAGACAAATGAAAGACAGTAAGGAAAAGACCAAACTACTTAGAAAGAATGGGACTGGCTGTGCTTAAATGTCTAAGGGTGGAGAAGTGAAAATTAAAGCAGAAAACAAACCTAAAGTATTTGCTCTTAAATCCATCTGGGTTTTATTTCATTCTCCTATGTTCTAATACAGACCCATCGATAAAAACCCCAGTAATAAATTTAGATAAAAGATTTAAAATCTTCCAAAGGCTTCCTCGTTCTCACTGAACTAGTTCTAAACCTGATGAAATTTATTCTAAGGCCAAGCCAACATTACCCTTGAATATTAGAAACTGCTACACAGCAATTAATCTAAACAGCAGAAGTGCTGCCAAGCCCGGTTATGGGGAGAGCTCTGTGCCGTGCTGGCAATAATCCCCATTTCTCTCCCCATTTGCCCGTAGCCTTTCACAATAAACAACTTTTTGGCTCCACCAAGTGGTCAGGCTGCAGGGCTACTGAGGCAGGTCCAGGCTCTGGAGAGCCAGGCTGTACCAACAGGGCTCTTTGCTATGGCTTTCTGCTTAACCACATCCAGAACCAGAATCATTCTGCTTGGCAGAGACCTTTCAGATCCTGGAGTCCAACCTTTCCCAGCACCCCCAGGGCACCACTGACCCCTGGCCCTCAGCACCACAGCTCCACGGGGGGCTTGG
>JANHFX010008031.1:7871-20934 GCA_027560015.1 Chloroceryle amazona
ATAATGTATTATATAAAATATATATAATATATAAATATATAATATATATAATAATATATATAATTACAACTAGCTATGATTAAGACTTTTGAGAAATCAGGGTGAATTGATTTTCTCTTGACATGAATTTGTGTATTAATTTTCAAGTATGAAAACAAACTTTATTATAGACATAATTCCTGATACGAGTGTAAGAGAAAAATATCTAGAGAGGAGCCTGTTCACTTGTCCCTTAGTATTTTCAAATGTATATATTTCTCTGTGTATATTAAGAATCTATTTGGTCTGATCATTTATTGATCTCATGTAAGATAAATTAAATGTGCTGTACTTAAAAATAGTATATGACTTAAGCAGCTTTTTACACTTGGGCCTCTGTGAGCAATTTCTACAGTTCCATGAACAGTGTTTTGCCATTTACTAAGCAATGCTTTGGCTTTTGTTGTCTTTTTTTTTGTCTTTTTTTTTTGTGTGATAACTTTTAAGGAGCATATAACCCTGGCTTTGCAAATTTGTTCCTTTGTACAGTTTAAGAATGAGAGACCTTGTTTAAGACCTCAGCTTTACGTAGCACATAATATAGAAGGCTTTTACTTGCAAGCTTGTCCAGTGCACAGAGAAAGTTAAAATGATGGTGGTGAAATTCTGCCCCCTTTGTGCTTGTCTACAGCTTAGCTGGATTTCAGTCTTAAAGTGATGTTTCATTTTGTTCATTCTTTTTCTATAAGTGCAAATAGATAAAACAGCTGACAAGTCAGAAAAATGAACAGTATTTAAATGAGCAGTCTTTAATATTGCAGTGCATCTTTTAATATTTTAAATATTTAAATGCAACTCAAAGAAAATGTCACAGTGCTGAATAATACCTGTTTATATTGCTTGATATAAACCCACAACTTCAAGTAAATAACTCATACAAACTCATTGTTGCTAAAATGGATTCATTGTGAAGTGTGAGCTTTTCTATTCTTGTATTGTCTGTAACGTAGTGCTCAGATAATGAATATGGTTATTTTTCTTTTTATTTAGTATTTTCGTTATTTTATGTTTTATTTCTCTCTAACCTGACAGTGTGTATTCTGCTTTCAAAGCAATTGTCATCATTTTTGTGGTTTAGACCCAGCCAAGAGCCAAGGACCCAAGTGGCTGCTCAACTCACTGACCCCACCCCCCCCTCCCTGAAATGAGAAACAGAATTGGGTGAAAAAGGCAGAACTCAGTGGGTTGAGATAAGGAGAGCTTAATAGAAACATGCAAAAGGAGAGGAAGAACAGTAACGGTAATGAAACAATGCAGAAAGTGAGTTGATATAGAACAAACTCAACTGTGCAGAGACCCACCACTGATTCCTGGCCCACTCTGTGCCCTTATATAGCAGGCATGACATCAGTATGGTATTAAATACCTCACTGGCTGGTTTGGTGTCTATCCTGGCTGTAGCTGCCTCTTAGCTCCTGGTGAAAATTAACCCTATCCTAGCTGAACCAAGAACATTATTCACACCTTATTCTACATCATGCCCAGCAGAGGTGTTTATAAATTAACATCATACAATTTAATTCACTGGCTGTTCTCACCCAAAATTAAGTTCCCTTGAGATACACGTTGGACTTCTCATCACCCAGCAGGTGCACTCAGGTCCTTGAGCAAAAGCAATCCCATGCATGGGTTTGCCTTTGCCTGAAGCAGGATTAACCCAGACCGTCTTCCCTATTATTCATGTGCACTACAGGCATTTTATCCCCTTCTATATTACGTGGGAGTTTTGACTGTGCAGGGCCAGCTATATTGGCAGATCGTTTCGTATTAACTAACCAGGTGGCCTTTGCTAAATCCATGTTTGAAGTTCCCAACCCCCATTACTTTCAGTGTAGCTTTTAACAGTGCATTGTATCATTGAATGGAGGCTGGTGCATGATAGAATGTCAAAACTTTTTATGGATGTGGGGGGATAGTGGGGAGCATTGCCACCAAGGATGAGGAAGAGGCTAAGGTACTTAATGCCTTCTTCACCTCAGTCTTTAATAGTCGGACCAATTATCCTCAGGATATTTAGCCCTCTGAGCTAGAAGACAGGGATGGAGAGCAGAATAAACCTCCCCGTAACCTAAGAGGAAGCAGTTGACCTGCTGTACCACCTGGACACTCACGAGTCTATGAGGCCGAATGGAATCCACCCAAGAATGTTGAGGGAGCTGACAGAGGAGCTTGCCAAGCCACTCTCCATCATTTATCAGTAGTCCTGGTTAACAGGGGAGGTCCTGGATGACTGGAGGCTTGCAAATGTGACTCACATCTGCAAGGAAGGATCCAGGAACTACAGTTCTGTCAGACTGACCTCAGTATCAGGGAATATTATGGAGCAGTTCCTCTTGGGTGCATTCACACAGGAAGTGCAGGGCAACTAGTGGATCAGGCCCAGCCAGCATGGCTTCATGAAAAGCAGGTTCTGCTTGACCAACATGATCTTCTTCTTTGACCAGGTGACCCACCTAGTGGATGAGGGAAAGGCTGTGGATGTTGTCTGCCTGGACTTTAGTAAGGCCTTTGACACTGTCCCCCACAGCATTCTCCTGGAGAAGCTGGAAGTTTGTGGTGTAGACAGGTGTACTCTTCGCTGAGTTAAAAACTTCCTGGATGGCTGAGCCCAGAGAACTGTAGTGAATAGTTAAATCCACTTGGCAGCTGGTCACAAGTGGTGTTCCCCCAGGGCTCAGTTTTGGGACCAGTCTTGTTTAATAACTTTATTAATGATCTGGATAAGGGGATCAAGTGCACCCTCAGTAAGTTTGCAGATGACACCAGATTGAGGGGGAGTGTTGATCTGCTTGAGGGTAGGAAGACTCTACAGAAGCATCTGGACAGGTTAGATCTATGGGCCGAGGTCAGTTGTATGAGGTTCAACAAGGCCAAGTGCCAGGTCCTGAACTTCAGTCACACCGCCACCATTCAGCGCCACTGGCTTGGGGAAGAGTGGCTGGAAAGCTGCCTGGCAGAAAAGGACCTGCTGGTGTTGGTGGACAGCCATGAACATGAGCCAGCAGTGCACCCAAGTGGCCAAGAAGGCCAGCAGCATCCTGGCCTGTATCATTAATAGTGTGGCCAGCAGGAGTAGGGAAGTGATTGTGCCCCTGTACTCAGCATTGGTGAGACTGCAGCTTGAGTACTGTGTTCAGTTTTGGGCGCCTCAGAACAAGAAAGACATTGAGGTGATAGAGTGGGTTCAGAGGTTGTAGTGAGGTGGGTCTCTTCTCCTAAGTAACTAGTGATAGGATAAGAGAAAATGGGCCTAAATTGCTCCAGGGGAGGTTTAGATTGGATATTAGGAAAAATTTCCTTCCTGAAAGAGTGATGAAGCACTGGAACAGAGAAATGGTGGAATCACCATCCCTGGAGGTGTTCAAAAAACATGTAGACATGGCACTTTAGGACGTGGTTTGGTGGTCATGGTAGTGTTGGCTTGATGGTTGGACTTGATGATCTTAGAAGTCTTTTCCAACCTTAATGGTTCTATGATTCTACAGGGGATGTGATAGACCCACTTGTTGCCATGTTCTTCAGCCTAGGCTTTTATGAGGTTGTTTCAGAAATGAGTCCCATTGCCTTGACTCAATTATTTCTGGGGTGCCATGTCACCATAGGACTTCCTTTTCAAGGCCCAGAGTGGTGTTCCAGGGGGTGGCATGGGGCATTAGATAAGTTTCCAGCCATCCAGTGCTTGCTTCCACTAATCTAAGCACATGGTGTTTGCCTTGATGGGTTTGTCAGAGTGTGATACAGTCAATCTGTCAGGTCTCCCCATAGTTATATTTCAGCCATTGTCCTTCATGCTGCTGAGGCTTTAACCGCTTGGCTTGATTGATTGCAGCACATTTCTGTGTTCGAATGTCTCACATTCATGGATAACCTGTGTGATAGTGTCCATGGTCAAGCCCACCCTTCAATCTCAAGCCTATCTATGTATTGCATCTCTTTATGACCTGAGGTGTCATGGGCCCACCAGACTATAAATAATTCACCCTCATGTTGCCCGTCCAAATACACTTGAGCCACTTCAATCTTAGAAGCCTGATCCACCCACTGGTTGTTTTGATGTTCTTCAGTGGCCTGACTCTTGGGTACAGTGGGCATCCATATGATCTACTTTCATAACCAGGTTCTCTACCTGAGCAGCAATATCTTGCATAATCTCCTGCAGCCTAGATGTGTTTACATTTGTCCTGGCTGTTGCTCTGCTTCCACTGCTGTAATAACCCTCACAAGGCATTTGCTACCATCCATGAGTCAGTGTAGAGATAGAGCATTGGCCGCTTTTCTTACTCAGCAATATCTAAAGCCAGTTGCAAGGCTTTCACCTCTGCAAACTGAGTCGATTAACATTGTCCTTCAGCAGCTTTGGCGACTTGTGTGGGACATCGCACAGCAGCTTTTCACCGTCAGTGTTTTCCCACAGTGCGACTGTGAGAGTAATGGAGCACTGGAACAGGCTCCTCAGGTGGTTGCGGAGTCTTCTTCTCTACAGACTTTCAAAACACTTCTGGATATGTTCCTGTGTGGCCTGCCCTGGGTGATCTTGCTTTAGCAGGGGCATTGGACTCAATGATCTCCAGAGGTCCCTTCCAACCTCTACCATTGATTCTGTGATTCTGTGACAGGACTCACCAGTGAATAGTGCACATCCCTTCTCACCATCTGATAGTTTGTTATATGGTGGGGCTTCTTTGGCATGTGCCACATCTTCCTGTGGTGACATCCCAAAATCTTTGCCCTATTGCCAGTTTGTGATCACTTCCAAGATTCCTTGGTGGCTGGGGCTCCCTGTTTGAGCCTGTTATGTTATCAGTGCAACTCATTTAATCCATGTGACATCAGCAGCATGATGTGTAGAGGAAACTCTCCCTTTGAACATCCAGCCCAGAGCCAGCAGTTGGACTGCCAGGAGGAGCTGTGCTTCAGTCCTGACCACTTCCGAGGCAGCTCAAACTCCTTCATATGCTGCCAGTATCTTTTTTTTTGTTTTCTCAGTTGTAGTGTAAATGGCCTCACATCCTTCGTATCCTCAACTCCAAAATCTTGGAGGTCAGCCTCAGGTCTCTCTGGGTGCTTTCTGCCAGAGACTCCAGGTAGGACCATTCTTCCTGGTTGCGGTGTGGAGCATGTTTTTAATATCTTCTCCTGCCCAGATTGGCCTGAGGACTACTGCATGCACGGTCTCCCATTTAATTTATTCAAAGGCTTCTCACTGTCCTGGGCCCCATTTAAAGTCATTCTTCTTCTGGGTCACTTGGTAGAGAGGGCTCACAATCAGAGTCTAGACTGGGATGTACATTCTCCAGAAACCCACAGTACTCAAGAAAGTTTGTCCTTCCTTTTTACTGGTTGGCAGGGACATAGCTGCTATCTTCTTGATCACATCCATTGGGATCTGTCAACGCCTATCTTAACATTTTATTCTTATCCTAGCTGAAGCCAGGACAGTCATATTAATCATCTCCAGGTGATTTGTGTATTTAGTTGCCTTCTAAGTAAGATAGAAAGAAAAAGGTTGACTGATATGTCCATTAGATGGATGGACCAGAAAATATAAAATATCTAAGGAAAATGGGACCTGGGCTGTCAATTCAGTAAGCATCCAGGACTTCAAACTGTGATTTATGTTGCTGGAATTAAATAAGGACCTTGTTGATGCATAAGACAAATGGAAAATTTGATCTGTCACTCAGTCCTGGAGATGTTTAAGGAGACTGGAAAAAACCTCCAATATTTTTAATAAGAAGAAACAAAGTTAAGTGTCTAAGTCCAGAATAGGGATTTTTACCTGCTCTACCATCTACCACCGTACCCTTCAATGCAAGACAAGAAAAGCCTTTATACTTGGAAGGATGCTGGGTTTTAGACTGAAGCCAAACTAAATCTAAAAATTATGTTTGTTCTGTTTTTCAACTGAATACAGAGAAGCCTGAACAGCTGAAGGCAGAAAATTACTAATTTAGATACAAGTATACTGTATTGAAATTGATGCCCTGAATAGTTGTTTAAATAAAGAATGCTTTCTCATATATGTTGAAAGATTTCTATCCCTACCTACCAGGTCTTTTAAATGAAATATTTTCTATTTTATAAATTTGGGGGAGGATTCAAACTTTCTTTTTAATTATAGCCATTTAAATTTTCATATTGATGTGTAATTGTCACCCATGATCTCTGATCCACACAACACCAGGAATAATAGGTGCAAAAACTTGTTTAAGTTTTGTGTTTAATCTGGAATTTAATAGTATTTGATGATTGTATTAAATATCTGGTTTCTGGAGTCACAGATATAGAGGCAGTTATTAAAGAAAATGTACATAAAATGCTTAAGGTTCAGAAAAATCTCTTGAAAATCTATTTGAATAAAAAATTATTCTGTGGTGAAAGACCGGGACCTAATTAAGCTGCTCAGATATGAGTTGTATACAACTTAATTTCTGCTTCATACCAAATTTCCTGTTAATTTAAATTTTCCATCCTGATCTTGAACTCACCCCTAAAATTGCAAACAGCAGCACTGAATTACCACTTTGTGATTTACAAGGACTTACTCTATGCTGTTATGGAGGAACACACTATTGCTTTTTGTATTTCAAGGTAGGCTTTATAGAGTAATTATAATTTAACCTTTCATATTGCAGAGCACTGAAAGGCTACAACTGAATTGGAGACACTCTTTTTACCCTACATACTCAGTAAGTAAACTGGTCTTGCTTGAAGGAGTTGATAAGCTCAAACCCACAACATAACCAGGCAATGAGACAAATAAAAGCATCAGTAGAAGAGAGATGGTAGGTGGTAGCAACCAGCCGAACGCGAGCCAGCAGTGTGCTCAGGTTGCCAAGAAGACGAATGGCATCCTGGCCTGTATCAGGAATATTGTCTGTAGCAGGACTAGAGAAGTGATTGTCCTCCTGTACTCAGCAGTGGTGAGGTCATACCTTGAATACTGTTCAGTTTTGGGTGTTGCAATTTAAGAAGGACATTGAGGTGCTGGAGTGGGTCCAGAGAAGGGCAACAAAGTTGGTGGAGGGTCTTGAGAATAAGTCTTTTGAGGAGCAACTGAGGGAGCTCGTGTTGTTTAGCCTGAAGAAAAGGAGACTCAGAGGAGACCTTACCACTCTATAGCTACCTGAAAGGAGATTGTAGAGAGGTGGGTGTTGGTCTCTTCTCACAAGACACAACTGATAGGACAAGAGGAAATGGTATCACGTTATTCCAGGGGACGTATGGGTTGGACATCAGGAAAAAGTTCTGTACCAAAAGGTTTATCAATTACTGGTACAGACTGCCTAAGAAGGTGGTTGAGTCACCATCCTTGGATGTATTTGTAAGCTGTCTAGATATAGTGTTTCATTCCTCTCTATTCTTTTATTATTCCTTTTCACAAAAAAAAACAAAACAAAACAAAACAAAAAACCCAACATACCCCAAACAAACAAAAAACACCATTAAACAAAACAAACAAACAAACCAACCAACCAACCAAATAATAATAAAAAGAAAAAAAAAGAAGGAAGAATCATGTCATTCATAACACTGCTTTAATAGCATAAGTTTGAGAGCAGGCAGAAATTCAGCCTGCATTAACAGGCAGTTCTAATCAGAAGCATGACTTCAGGCTGATGGTACACAGATTGTGTTGTGTATGATTGATTGCGGAGATGTGCTCCACCTACACTGAAAGATATTTGAGGTTTTGCTTGCAATTACGGCAGCATTGTTTCATCCTCTGCTATTTGTATTAATTGAGGATTTTTGGACTGAAATCTGTCTTCTGTATAACCAGTGCAAGTTCAACATTTTCTGAGGACCTAGCTTTTTGAAACTGAGGGGTGGTCAGTGAGCAAGTCCATTGGTGGTTTATGATGAGATAGAATCTAGCTCGTTTCCACTTACCTGTGTTGCTGCTTAAGGACTAAAAATGGTAGTGAACAGTAAAAGTTAAATTTTGTCTCTAAATACACAGTGAAATAGATCTAGTAAAACTTTCAAACTGGACCTGTGCTTCATGAGAAAGATAAAGAAAACCATTAGTTAGTGTGAGATTTATCAAAGTACCATTGACCTCAGAAGGAGCAGAACTAAGCCAATGATGTGTACTGATCAGAGAGCTCACCTACATTATGATCAGTTTTGGATTACTTGTTTGATTTTTTCCTTCTAGCTTTTAAAAGAATGAGTTACTGGTTCTGTTAGTATTTATAACATCAATATCTATCAAATTGCAGGACAGGAGAAGAAAATACTTCATGATAAACTGGTACTTTTACATGATTTTTTTTCAATATCCTGAAAACCAGCAAGTTTAAAAAAGATACATTATCATTTCATAACTAAAAAGAAACATGTCTTGTGGAAGACAGTTTGTCTAGTAAGGTAACTCAGGTAAGAACAGAATGGCTAATATTATGTTACTTCGGGATGAAAGAGATGCTCTTCCTGTAAGTGTAAACCAGAATGCTTACTGTAGGAATTTTAAAATAGCTGGAAAAGCTGTTGTTGTGGGTGGGCAGCTAAGCCTCTTACTCCCCCACAGCAGGATGGGGGAGAGAACCAAAAGGGTAAAAGACTGAAAACTTGTGGGTTGAGATAAAGACAATTTAATAGGTAAAGACAATTTAATAGGTAAAGCAGAAGCTGCATGTGCAAGCAAATGTGGAATTCATTTGCACTAAGGAAAATGAGGAGTTCATTCAGTGCCTCCCATCGGCAGGTAGGTACTCAGCAGTCTCCAGATAAAGCATCCAAGACAAACACCATAACTCTTGAGTGTCCCCACTTATTCCTCCTTTCCTCCAGCTTTATATGCAGAGCATGACTTTCTATGGTATGGGATATCCGTTTGGTCAGTTGAGGTTAACTGTCCCACCATGTCTCCTCCCAGCCTTCTACCCACTCCCAGCCTGCTTGGTTCTAGGGCACGGTGAGAAACAGAGATGGCACTGAAGCTGTACAAGCAATTGCTAGAACACTGGTGGGTTATTAACAGTTTTGGTTACAGATCCAAAGAGCACCATACTGTCTGCTGTAAAGAAAATTAAATCCCGCCAGCCAGATCCAATACAGCTTTTCAAGTTGAAATGCTTCTGTCATATGGGATGAGACTTAGTTGTACTGTTTCATATGAAGATTGTTACTAAGAAATAGTAATGCTTCAAATGAGGAAATATAGTGTAGTATGAATATCATATACTTTTTTTATTTTTCTCATATAGACAATAAGTCTATCTGGATGATAGGAAAGAATTAAAGAACAGTAAACTGCTGGTCATTTTTTCATATGCTTCTGCAGTTCTACTCTAAACTGATCAAATGTATTCTAAATGCAGAATCTGCATGAACTAATCAGTTCTTGAAATTATATGTACTGTTTTGTCTTATACAAACACTCCTGAAGAATGTTTCTCCCTCTTGAAGCTGAAGATGAGATCTGTTTTGTGTCCCTGCAGACTTTTTTCCTCTATTCAAGTGGGTTACAAGGTCACCTGAAAGTAGTCATTAATGTAATTTATAATAGCTCTCAGCTAAATTTAGCTGAAATTTTGAAAATTCCTTATAAAATAAAATACACAAGAGATAATGCTGTGAATTGATACCTTTGAAATAGACCTAAGGATTAGGCAGGAGGTAGCACAGCTCATCATAGAACAGTTCAGGTTTCAACAGCACCTAAATAAACAAGAAGTTTCTTGAACATCAGAGCTAAGGAAGCTATTTCTACACATCTGGGTCTTGTGATTAGCTGTGTGCTCTGATTTGACGTTTTACCGATGGGAGTACAGTGACAAAAGTTCTTCTGTGAATTCTGTGAATCTTCAGTCCTCTTACAACATGACCTTACAGCACAGCCTATGACTTACTTTGAATGTGTCCTTCTATCCAGCTCCATGCTCTCTCTTCTTTTTTCAAACTGAGTTGGAGTCAACCTATGAGATCAATAGTTACTAGGGAAAAAGACTACACAAGATGCATGGTCACCTTGCCTTGATTCCCTATGAAAGACTTAGAAAGCACATGGCCTGAAAATCTATAGGTCATTTATCTCCTCACACAGGGCATGGAGAAAGCCTAGCCCAAATACAGTAACAGGAGCAGACAAGCAGCCTTCTCCAGAGCCAGTGAGACCCAAGAAGTGTGAACATGTCTCTGTCTGCACCATTCAGTTTAGTGACAAATGTTTTCTCCGTCTTCAGCATTGTCATTTGAATGTTTTTTTGTAACTCCATTGCAACTTGCCATGGATTTTGGTGGCTTCTTCCCTATTTCTCAAGCTTCCCATATATAATCAGAGATCTTTAAAACCTAATTATTTATTTCTGTATAGAGGACTATGGTCATGAAAGGAATGTAAATTCAAAACACTTGCTTATTCACACTTAGCAAAAGAAATCAACAAATGATGCTTTCATATGATGAGTGTGCAAAGGATGTGTATTAATTTTGAAGAACTCTTCTTCATAAATCTAGCTTTTAGGGGGTTACTAGAATGTATATTTTAGTGTGGTTTATTAAAACATTAAAAATGTCTCCCATTTTCAGACTTTTTAGCCTAGGAGTAGTATCAGTATATAAATATGCTCCAGAACTCAAATAATCAATGACAAGCCTGTTCAGTTGATAGATTTAGATTTTCAATTAATAGCAGAACCACATGTTTATTCAGAAGCTATTGTGTTTCCATGGTTTAGGACTGGGAGTCAGAAGGAAAGTATTACAAACCAGGAGGAAACCATGCCCTCCCTGTTTTGTTTCAAGAAATGTAGTAATGCACAGTGCTGTCACTCAAACATTCTTAAAAAAAAACCAAAAAACTTTTCACAGATGCAAAGCATAGTTCTGTTCCAACAGGATAGATTTAGAATGGGTGACAAATAGAGCAAAGATATGTTTCCATCTACCCTCTAAGATATTAATCCTGTTATCTAGGTAAGGAGAAAGTAGCACTGAGGTAAATACTATCACATATGAATTATTCTACTGCAAGAAGTGTATGGCATACATAGCATGATTGCACACCATTTGCTTACTAATCATGGGTTTTCATGCTGATAGACCATCTACTCTCTGATAAGAGAACCTGTTTATTTATGTCAACTCAGCAAGAGAGAATTAAATCTTCCTCAGCTGGTTATTTTTAACTGAGGAAAATTCACTGGAGTAATGCTTAATATTAAAAATGATACAGGGTATGGAGAATCATTCAATAATGATAATAACAATGACCAGGTTTGTAGAAGTTAATTTAGGTTTAGTTTTGAATGAGCTTTCTTTATCATTTATTGAGAAACAAACTGGTGGATCGCAGAGAGTCGGAAAAAAACTTCCTTCTGAAAGAAAACAATTTGTTACTGCTCGTAGCAGCAAGGAATTATTTCTGTCTTTTTATCTTTTTTTCTTTTTGTAATATATTAGCAATGTTCTTTTCAGACTGGGAAAAAGACAACCCTGTCTTAGTCTACTCCTTATCACCTCACTTAAAATACTGATTTTCTGATTGTGTGAAAGTGGCCATTGGAAGGAATAGATTTTTTTTTTGTGTAAGCTAAAAAACTTTAGCTTAATTACTTAAGTAGGTGCTAGGCACTATAAATGCACAGATTTATATATAAATAAAAAATTGGATGTAATGTAAAATCACATTTTATGTCATGTCCCAGCATGATGCAAGACACCACTTTTTTGTTTTGCTAGTTTTCACACTGGAAAGTTTACATTCTCAAGTGTTTACGGTGAATTTGTCAAGTTACACAAAATAATTGATGTACTTAAATGGACAGGTTATTTTCAGATTTCCAGGGTGTATAAGTGCATCTGCAGATAGCAGAAAGCACAACAAATTTTTGCTAGATAAATGTGTTCCTATATGAAATTTATAACCATGATATATGATTACTATATTGCCAGAAGTCCATTTGACGGGTAGCGTTTATAAAATGGTCTTCTTACTTACGATAAAGTTTTTTTTCATGGGAACATCACTTCTTTTCCAGAAATCCTTAATGTCATGCCTGAGTTTGAAGTTACTGAAAGTGATTAGTATATACAGCAACTCGTCTCCAAACTTTACAAAATACACATTTTAAAATTCAGACATATAAATCACAATTTGGATAGGTTTTGTCTTACTGCATTGTCTTACATTAGTCACAAATTGCTCAAGATTTACACCATGTAACAGACAAGGGAATTACAACATTTCAAACTGAATTTTAAGCCATTTTTAGGAAATTGTGACTAATGAAGCCATTAACAGCCATGTTGTGCACTCCCCTAAGAGTAGCTAACTCACACAGAAT
This sequence comes from Chloroceryle amazona, assembly GCA_027560015.1. Classification (NCBI taxonomy): domain Eukaryota; kingdom Metazoa; phylum Chordata; class Aves; order Coraciiformes; family Cerylidae; genus Chloroceryle; species Chloroceryle amazona. The sequence continues at coordinate 20,204 of JANHFX010008031.1, forward strand.
AGTTATAAACCCCTGAAATGAGGAGTTCATGTAAGCACTGACACTAACAGAATTCTAAAGGCATAAGTGGTGTCACTGTAATTAGCTTAGCTCTAGTACAGATCACATTTTAGTATTCTTTCAGCCCGTGCAAGAAGAAATGGTTTGTTTCTTTCAGGCATAATTACATTTCTCACATTTTTTAAGATTGCAAAAATCGTACTAGCATAAAAAGGCAAGACAACTGTCAGAGCACTTAACATTGTGTTGTTCATAATATCATTAGCGGGAAGAGATGATAGGGGAAAAAAGTGGAAAATAGCTTTCTGCCATTCAGATAATTTCTCTATCTTCTGCCTCTTGTTTTTTAAGGATTTCTTTTCAGAAAAGCATAATAGTGACAGAAAATATGTGTTCTGTGGATACACCTGAAGGATGAGATATGGGGAAGAGGAAATCTCTAGAAATCCACTCATGATTGTTACCTCAATGTGGAGAGAAAATTCTGTTTATTTTTTTCCCAGGAGCTGGTTACCAGAACACACCATGTCTCTGCAGGGATGGGTTTTGGTAGGCAGTTGGACCCGCAGGGGCAGTGGTAGGTGTGCATCTGTCCTCTATGATGCTGAATTTGTCTGCTGAGTAAGCAAGTTGACTCAATCTGCTCTAATTTTAAATAAGGTTGTTTTTTGGTAGGTTTGCCACGCCTGGCCACCAGCTCCCCGTCTCCCCGCGCTGCCACTGCCGACCAC
>JANHFX010008033.1:0-13203 GCA_027560015.1 Chloroceryle amazona
GTTCCACCTTAACATGAGGAGGAACTTCTTTACTGTAAGGGTCACAGAGCACTGGAACAGGCTCCCCAGAGAGGTTGGGGAGTCTCCTTCTCTGGAGATTTTCACGACTCACCTGGATGCGTTCCTGTGTGACCTGTGCTAGATTATATGATCCTGCTCTGGCAGGGGTTGGACTCAAATATCTCCAAGGTCCCTTCCAACCCCTGCCACCCTGTGAATTAGTGATGTTCTCACTCAAACCAGGACAGGGTTATAGAAACTGTTTTGTGAAAAAAAAGATTGGAAATCGTTGCTTTATGGCAATGCAGCTACAAAACATGTGAACTTATGCTTTAGCTTTTGGAAAGACTGGCAAATATCTTCAGAGGGTGCTCACTAGTGTGATGAAATCTCCAAGACTTAGAGACATATTTGATGCACACAGTTTGTATCTTTTCTACTTTGTTGTCTTATAACATTTTCCATTATGGGAGATGTTATATTGTTAGGGTTATCGATTTTTCAAACATTTCTTAAGAGCCTAGCTTTAGGCTTCCCATTTTGAACACCAAGCAGTCAAAGTGGTCTCTTTCGTGATTGTGGATGGAAAAGGCATTGCTCTGGAGTACCAGGGAAAGTATGCCCTTCACGTGGACCCCCATAAGAGCACTGGCCAGGCTAACCCAACACTAGGAGCAAGATGGCCTGCTGGTAAAGATCTGTGCTTGGAGTTAGTGGTTCCTTCTGCAGGGTGGGTTTTAGCAAATCAGGTGATTAAGCACAGACAGCTGAAGCAGTTTCTTGCGTCATTGAGAGTTACTCTGTCTCCTGCTTTGTTCATGCCAGATACCAAAGAACCTTGAGTTGGCTGATGCTATTGAGGCAAGCATCAAAGATGTGCTTGATCCCTGCAGCATCCCTCTGCTGCCATGCCTCCATCCTCACAGCAGTAGCAAGGGTATGCTGCAGATCCCCTGTATCCATTGCTCTCCCCCTCCCAGGCCTGGAGCAGCCTGGCTCCCAGTCCCTGGGTCTCAGCCTTTGCCTGTGCCAATGAAATGCTGTGAGACAGTCTTTCCAGAGTAGGTATGTCCATACAGCGTTACCCTGTGCTGCACACATGGCACAGATCTGTCTGGAATAAGCTTTACTGTGCAATGTAGAGACGTGCCCTCAAAGACACAAAGAGTTAACACAGTGTAATTTTCCTAATAAAACTAAAGGCAGTGCATCATTTTTTTATAAGCTATGGCAGGCTGTGTGACACCATGTAATTTTTGAGGAATTTTATACTTTGCAAGGAAAACAACGATACCCTGTGTCTTTTTAAGACTGTTTTTTTACTGCCAAAACATCCATTTGCTTTGTCCTGATTGCAGTAGTAAATATTGTGGTAAAGACATTTAATCATGGCTACAAAGATCCTTTTATTTTACCTTGCAAAGGGACGTTTCATAAGTTTACCAAGCATGTTACTCTGCATCTCAAGTAAATGAAAAATACTAGGCACTGTATATTTGCTGAAGTAGATGTTACAGGAATAAATGCAACAGAAAAGCAGTAGGCAGCATTAGCACATGTAAAGTATCCCAAATTCTCCTACGGCCTATTTCATAAATAGATACCTCTGTGTGGCACAGATAGGTAAAGGCAGGAGCTACCTTCAAATCAGTTAATGCCATCATGCTACCCATGAGAGACAGTATAAGCAGCTCAAGGTTCCAGCTCTCCCCTGCAGCCTGGCTGCAGATATTGATAGCCATGAGCAGTACCTGAGGCTGATACATGAGAGACATCCTCCTTGCAGAGACTCGGGAAGGAATCACAAAGAAAATGTTCTCTCTGCTTGGAAGTATGATCCCCCTTTGGCACCCTATCTAGGATAATGCCTACGCATCAGTCCTTGCACACATGTAAAATAGGACACAGTATACTTAAAAGACAAAGTCAGGACTAAAATGCATAGTGAACATCAAAAAATAACTTCTCTTGGGATTATCTCTCTCAAATGTAACATAACTGAGTCACTTCCATTTAGTAAGAAAAGTTGAAATGAATGACCTTTTTAGTAAGTCTGTTTCCCTCATTACACTTAAATAAGAAAACTCTGGTCCCAGCTAAAGAGTCCTCTTTAGCAGTCAGAAGACTGGGAATAATATAGGGTGTTGATTTATGCGAGAGGAGGAGCTGACCCTTAGTCTGAGTTCAGAATGGGTTGGAGGGCCATTGCCCTGTGCTCTGCTCTGCTGGGTTTAGAGGCAGGAGTTTGTTGCCATTGTGCTGGCTGCTCCCATGAAGCTGAACTGTTCTGGGAATTTCAGATAGCTCTTCCCCAGGCATGGGGAGTCATCGATGCCCACTGTCACCTCAAGCTTTAACTCCCCATCTAATGCAGGACCTCACAAACTTTGCGAGCAGCAGTCATTCAGGAGTCTGGAAATTGACATTCACCACTGCCAGAGTTCAGGGGTGTGAAAAAACTCGCAGCTGTCCCCAGAGTTGGTGCAGACCCTGACCCTGGGGGTTGTGGCTTGACAATTGCTTTAGACCAAATGTTGCAGCTTGTTCTCCAGCTGTTTCTGCACCACATGTTAGGAACAACTTCTTTACATTCTTGCTCCATGATCATCTCCCCTTTGAAGGACCACCACAGTTCTATAGTGGGGAGTTCTGTAATCCTCAGATAACCTTCCTATGAGGGGAGAATATCAATTTTTTTTTATTATTATTATTATTAGCCCACAATCTCATCAGCTACTCTGAATTATTATTCTATCAAACTTACCTATTTTGTTCTGTACTCTGTCAGAAACACAAACCTATTTTCTCTCTCTGCACAACTGATTTCAATGCTTTCTTTTCTGAAGTATCATACAGTTTAATGGAAACCCCAAATACTGCATATGCTGGTTATTGTTATTTCTACATTGTACTTAAATATATTTTTTAAATCTCTTTTCTTATTGACGGGTATTTCAAATAATTCTATTGTAACTATAAAGGACATAGTCAGTTGTAATAGAACTGATGTAAGATATGTTTCATCTTTTGAAAAACAAGATAAGCAAGGATATTGCAATATATACTCAGATTTTGAAATGATAGAATATAAGAATTGAAGTCTCATGAACCTACAGATTACTATTGGCAAGGCTACATAGTTTTTAACACAATGTTGAAGGGGCAATATGTAGTAGGCATAGTCAGTGCTAGACACTTGGGAATAGCACACAAAACTGTTTTCTTGGTTAAACAGGGATATATGTTGCATGTAATTTTTAAAAAGTCTGAAGTAGATTGAGCACATAATCTCTTTTATTTTGGTGGCACTGAGGCATGTCTATAAATCCCAGTGGGTACTTAATAGCATCTAAAGACATTTTTAAAACCTTGCTTATTATGTCAGTCCTGAAGAGCAAGTTATATTGGAGGCATCCTGTTAAATAACAACAGGGAACTTTCAAGCCCCTGCTCACCTTTTGGTGGGAGATACTGAAGGACTGAATTAATAATGGAGAGTTTGAGATGTTATAGAAGGAAAAATGGGGAATACAATATAAGGCAAGTAATTCAGTTTTCTGTGGGGCAGACTTTAAGTTCATATGAAAACCCAGAACAGGAATAGGATGTGTCTCACCTGACTGCATGCTTGGTTGCAGGAATTCTTATAAATGAATGCTCGGGAGCTTAAAACTGAAATGATGATCCATTTGCTACTTGCTGTGTTATCTCTGCTAACTGGTGCAAATGAATATGAAATGCACTTCTGCATGGCTCCTGAAAACCACAAAACATTTCTTATCTAACCACATGAAAAGAATGACAATCCATAGTTACTAATGGTACTGACATGTAATCTTGTCTGACATTCTTCCTACAAGTGTTTATTAGTAATTTGCTAAAGAGAGGATGTAAGAGTAACTGAGGTCAGTTAGTTACTGAGTTTGAATCCTGAGAAAGTCTTATTTCTGTGAAACATTTAAATATAAAGTAACCATCAATGGCAACATATAAAAAGAAAAAGCTCATGCTTATCATATGCATTTTGTAGGTGCATAACCACTGCTTAAACCCAAGCATCAAAATTATGAATTTGTTCTCAAAACTTCACATCAAACATGCCCCATAGTCATTTCTTTGGGCGGTGAGGAGAGGATGTGTTTTGCTATCCATTTTCCTTCCCTCTTTTTTCTTTGTATTAAATTGCAGAAAAAAGCACATTTCCCTCTTGTTTTTTTAAAGGCATGAGGTTTAAATAAATGAAAAGTATTTTTAAATAACAAGTCATCAGAAAATATGGCATCTGGAACTTTGTGCTAACTATAAGCTTTCTCACTCACTGATGCCACAGCTGATGTAGTGAGAATAGTAGAAGGACTACCTACAAGTATTTTAACTCAATTCCTGTGTGTCTACAGGAGGATATGCAAGATATTACTGTAATAAGAAAGCACCTTAATTCATTTTATCTTGAAAACAGCATGCTCGGAGATAGCCTCAAGGGGCTATACCCACAACAAGGAGTGTGAGGCCAAGAAGAGTGACTTTCACCTCTGACATGGTCTATTCTGGTCCTGTGATCTACATGGCCACTCCAAAATGAATTTGCTATGCAGACATTGCACCCCAAGGTAAGCAAAGGTTTGCTGACTGAGGACAGTGAGTACATCTGCTATACAATTAGGTAAAGGGCCACTGTAACATACCCTGACCTAACGCAGAGCTGGGAAAGTCCTGCTCATGAGAACTTTTATTGTGGGTGGTATTTGAAATACAGGATTTCATCTGAGTGTTGGAGTTGCATTTCTAGACAGCTGAAGCTTAAACACTGGCCTTACACACAAGGGGCTTTTTCTCAAGTGGGTGTATGAAACCTGAAATGTTTGGGGTTTGTTGGCTGTTTAAGTTGGGGTTTTTTTGAGTATGAGTTTCAGTGAAGATTAAGACATAAGAGGACAGAGGGTATGTTGGAAAAATACAACAGGAATTATCATCTTCTATTACTCTTTGCATGATACTTCAATGGGTAATTACTGTGGGCTGATAATAGATGTTGGCTGACAGCACTGCTGGTGAAGTGTTGCTCACACCATCTATGGACAAAGTTCCAGTTTTTGCCAGGTAAACTGCTGCCCCACACTCAGCACTACAACTAGTTGCAGGGAGTCAGCAGGATGCTTTCAAACCTCCTCCAGTGCTGATGGATGAGTTTATATTGACAGATCCTGTGAAGACAGGAGTTAAAACAGTGTTGAATTTTGTCATGCAAGTGCTTTAGGTAGTCTTAAAGTCTTAAAGCAGCTTTTAAAATGATCATAGGAGACTGTCCCACTGCTGTGGGAAAGGAACTTTCTAGAAATGATGGGAAAGTTTAAGAACTGTGCTAGAGTTTAACATCTTTCTGTCACATATGGGGCCTCTGAGGTAGAAAGTAGTTAATGAATAATCTGTTGTACATCAGTTGAAGGGACCTGATCATCAAAACTTACTATCCTTTTGCCCAGAACTGATGTTTTGTCTTCCTGAGCAGCCTGATGGATTTGACCCTTCTCTGAGCAGGAGATTGGACTAGATGATCTCCAGAGATCTCTTCCAACCTTAGCTACTTGATGATTCTGTCACAGTTCGACAATTTTTCTCTTATTTCTTTCACCCACAAGCTTTACTATTCTGGAAGAAAATGTGATAAGATCTAACCATCCTTTATTTTGGATTTTTAAAAGCTAAAAATACCTTGCATTACTACCCAACAATGTGTAAATTTTCAAGAGCCTTAGGCTCTTGAAAGTCACACACATAAAAATATCAAAGAATTCATATTCATGTGTATTCTTATGGAGCCTAAATTCATCACCTGATATGAAATACATGTGCTTATGCATGCAAAGTGGCACCCTTAAATGCTACAGTATCAAGAAAACTTGTCAAGAAAATTTTTCTGATCTGCCAAGATCTGAGTTCAGAGACCCACTTCACCTAACACAGATGAGGAGATCAGATGCTAAGTCAAGCAGGAGCAACAGAGATGTTAATGATATATGTCAGTATCCTGAACTTAGATGTCCCGTGGTCAAGCCAAGAGGAACTGAGAAAGCCTTATGATTGATGAAGGATATCCATCAGGTAGAGACAGTACTGTACATTCATTTACTAACTTGGTTTCTTCGAAGATGATATTTATTTTAAACAATATTCTCCTTTTGACTTGGCAATCTGTTTAAGTTGTGTATATGAATCGAGGTATGCAAAAGCAAATATTTGTCTCTGCATTTTATTATTATTATTAAATCGATTATGATATATTAATATCTAGTTACATCCTATAGATCATTGGCAATTGTTAAAATCTAACTGATGCAACTTCTCTGGAATCTAAAAACTTCTGAGATACTATTTACATAATGTAATATTTCATGCTCTGAATAAATTTGAGTTTTGGTCTATATTCTGGTATCATCATTTTTTATTATTGTAATTATCTTAATTATTATTACCATAATAAACAGCTATACCTATTTGGAAGAAAAATTAGTTCTTTCCACTAGTAAAGGGAAACTAAATAAATCAGAAATTAAACAGAAGCATGTGACAACGTTGTATTCACATTCATTCTATGTAAATTGAAAGAATGCCCCTTATATGCTGACACTGAGGTTGTAAGTGTTATAATTAAATGTTGTATTAACATGAGACTAGCCCACTATGAGACTAGCCCACTATGGCAAACAATAACTTAGTGGAAGATTTTTGCAGGATTAATCAGTTCTATGGTATTCCGTCTATCTATATTTACCAATCCCACCTGTTTAACACTCTTTCCACTATTTTGATTCTTACAAATTTACACTTATTGTATGCTTTCACTTATTAGTCTATTTTAGAGTATTAAGATAAAGTATTCTTTTCTGATTGCAGTATTTAATTCTGTCTCAACTACAGGTTTCTTTTGTTGGCACCAGTACTCTGCCATGTTTTCCAAAACATAGTCTAACTAATTCCTGTTGCAGTTTACTTTTCATAAGCAAAGCAAGAGATACCTAATCTGCTACCCTCTGCTCCTTGTTTGCTGTACTGCTGCATAAAACATCTGGAGAAGTACCATCTGGATCTCTGCTATATATTTAAGTGTTTCCTTGAATCTTTTTAAGACCAGTAAAATATTTCATATTTTGGGGGGTTAGAGAACTTTGAAAGAAAGGAAATAGATTTGCTCACCTATAATAAATATAATAATATAATATAATTACACCAAACACACCAATATAGAAATTGCACCTAAGAATATTTTCAAGGGGGTGACTAGATCCAGCTACCTGTGATGAAGATCCAAATTGCCCTTGGGAAGGTCAAACAGAACTGAGCTTCATGATCCACTTTTTCTTCCACATAAGAAATACTACAGAAATTAAAGATTAAATGAAATAAGCTGTTCTAGTGACTCATTCAAGTGGTTTTTGAAAGTTCTTGCTCTGGGACTTACCAGGAGATGATGATCACTAGACAAGCTAAAATTGTTTATTGCAACATCAAGGCTCTGAAAGTGAATTTCCCTCTTAGGAGGTTGTTGCCTAAATAAATTCAGAATACATAATCCAGCAAGATTCTGAGGCATGAATTTTAGTGCTTCTAGAAAATGAAGACCTCAAAGTCTGGAAATAGAAAGCATAGAGTGAAAGGCTTATCTATTCAGAATAGGGAGCTGAATTCAGGGCTTGACTTCAATAATTCTGAATAATCCAATTGAGGTTACAGTGGGCACTTAAACACCTTTGCCTACACTCTCTGAGGCAGGTTGTCACCCCACAAAGTAGACACGGTGATAGATCTTCTATCTAAGAAGTTATAAATTGAACATTGTGATTTTTTTTTCCTAAAGTAAGATCATATTTTCTCGGTGTTCTTGTGTTCAAAAATAATTTATTTTCCTTTCATATAGGAAAGCTGAAAGTTCTAAGAAATATAATCTTGAACCTCACTATGCTGTGTTTACATGTCTCATATTTGCTATCCCACTAATTAATATTGTATAGAATATTGGGATTCCTCTTCCACTTAGTACATAACACCTGTTATTCCTAATTGGAGTCATAGTTACTTATTAAAGAACAGTAGATCTCTGTTCAAGCTGTGGTTTGCAGTTCAGCGGATTAAAAAATATAACACAGTCTCAGTCTTAAATTTCATAGATGATATGCTGGCCCTGTTGAAGTCAAGTAAAATTTTGCTATTGATTTCCGATGATGAGAGTGTTCCACAATACAAGTTTGAACTGTAAAAAAAATCAATATTATTTTAAGACATTTACTGAGAGAATTCTGTTTATTTTTAACTCCCCTGGTTCCTTCATATAGACCAAGAGAAATTAATTCAGAGAACTTTGAGGACTGATAGTTTAATGAATATAATTCAAACATGAGGTAACGGTCTTAAATCATATGGCATTGCTTTCAGTTTTCAAACTTCCCCTTTATAACCAAGGTGGTTTTTAGCATAGCAAAATGAAAAATTCACATACTTGCTCACATAAACCTAGGAATATCAAACAAACTAAGACAGACATCTGAAATATTTTGTTGATAATGATCTGGTTTAGTGTGAACACACAATATGTAGATATACTTCGTGTATATCTGCACTCTCCATCACTAGAAAATGATCAAAAATGGCTAATTTTTAAAGAACATTCAAGAACATCAGTCTGTAGGCTGAGATTTGGCCTGGACAGTTTTTTCCTATAATCACTTTCCCCAAACAATTTAATCATCTATGAAAATATTATTTTAAGGGATGCACTGACATCATATAACTGTATATGTGTTTCACCAAGTTGCTATGAAACATGTATTTTTATTTTACAGTATACCAATTTTCAGATTTACAACATACTTTTTTTTTAAAGAATAATAATTTTATGCCTATTTTCAATTAAAGGGGATTATTTAATTCACATTTGATATGGCAAGATTATTTCAGCTGCTATGTATTAATATGTATATGTGGACTATAGTTTTAGAAATTAAAAAGAGGTGTTTTTTGTAATTTAAAAATATTTCTTGTACAGATTTTCTTTTAAGTTCTAGAAAGGCAGCTTGGCTATTTTAAGATTTTGTAAAGTAGAAATATATTTATCTGTATTAAATGCAGTGCAATATACTTTACATACTAACATACAGAGTAAGCATCTGTGTGTTGCATTTTAGATAATGTTGTTCTTGCATATTTTACACAGTAATAATCCACAGTATTCCTCAAAGAGGGAATATATCCAACATATTGACAACATCCATACACCACAAATATTTGGACCACTCTGAGATGTTAAGGGAGTTACTTCATGAGACAGATCACATGCTCTTGCTTCTCTGTGAAAATGAGATGGTACCTTAATTAATGCTGAATTGCAGTGGAATTCCATGTGGGTACTTACGACATTCACAAGGCTACAGAATGAGTTAATTATGATCAGTGTTATTACAGTGAATACCAAATGAATTAATAATGCTGGCACACTGAAAATGAAGTGTTACCCAAGACTGTGGTAGAACACTCAAGGTTAAATATTATGTGATGAAAGGCATTATGCACTCAGCAGGAAGAAGCAAAACTCAGCCTCTTTAGCTCCACACTGTCAAGCATGGTTTCTGCTAGCATCATGCACACTTCCTATTCAAATAAGTTCAATACAAATTTTCCTGCAGGAACAAGTGTTCAGCAACACTAGCCACAGTTTAACTTTCCGGAGGGAGAAGTGGTATTTTATAGCGTCACTCTGAAGGGCTCCTTCTCCTATTGACAGAATTTTTCTGGGTTTATAATATTAATATACATTGACAGGAAGCTGGAGACAGAAAGAAAACCTGAATCTCTGACAGCATACTGCCCCAAGACAAGCGGTCACTTACTAGACACTGTAGACTCCCCCTGGAATGAAACTGTGAAATAAAACCACCTCATAGTACCTAATAACTTCTTTCTTCCTAACCTCTGAAGGTAACCTGACTCAAATTCGTTGTGGTTGTTTTGTTTAGATGTAATATATTTCAACAATTCATATCTATTATAGATTTAGATGTGAAACCATAAATAGATTTAATCAGACATAATTATTTTTATGCCTACTACTCAAAAATATGCAGAAATGAATTTATGGTTATGTAGCAGTCAGTGGGAATTGTATTTATAAATGTCAAAAAAAATGTTGGGAAATGCAACTGTTAAATCAAGGAAAGCAGCTTTTAACTTCTACTGGGAGATTTGCAATAAAGGAATCATTATTCCTTGTGAGGGCTAGGCTCTGATCCACATACACTTCCAGCAGCTTCACTGAAATCCCTCAATTTATTCCATATATATAGGCATGGCAAAGAGATAAGAATTTGCCCTCTAAACTTTGACTACCTCTTCATTGGCTCTCTTATTGTCTGTAATTACAAACACATACAGTATTCATCTGGGGGATTAATATAAATGAATGGATAAAATCAGGACTGACTGCACCTTTCTTCACCTTAACCCTTAGCATCCTTTCTCCAGCTAGAGATGCTGCTACTGCCTAATGCATATGCACCCACCTTTACATGTGGATTGCAAGCTTGCAGGTTTTGTTACAGACAATCAAGCACATGCTTAAAACTGTTGGTGCTTAACTCCTGTGTTCTCCAGGGTGAGTGTGCAGCATCCCTTTCCCAATGTGAATTTTAGAGCTTCTAGTGGGATCAGTCTACTTTACCAACACATGCATGCTACCTTAACATATGATAGTTCTGCACCAAGCTCTGCTGCATAGTTAGTTCTGCTATGAAGCTCTCATAGCTTGGCTTTCATTTGAAATTTCAGTTTATTTTTAAGGAATTTGTGAAGTTTTACATTCTATCAATGAATTATTTTGTGTTACATCTTTACTAAATTACTCCACTTCCATGCATACTAGACAGATAGGTTAAAAATAACTAATTTGCTCTAAAGAAATTCCCCTTCAAATTCTAGATTTAAATGCAATGATTTTGATTTGAAAATAAGTGAACAACAGAAATCAAAATGGTCAGTAAAATCAATACTACAAGTTAGACCGGTCCCAGGAAACTAAGCTATTTATGAACTGGAAGAAATATCCTGTATGGAACAGCAGTGGTGTCTGATGTGTCTACACTTCTGATGTTTAAAATCATCATTTTTAAACAACCAGCAAGGGTAAAACTCAATATTACTAAGTATACCTTTAACACAGAGTATGTTACAACTCTTGCACTTTTTTACAATTTTGAAGACATAACTAAGAGCTGACTGTGTACATCACAGGCTTAACCCTAGTATCTGACTTTATCAAATGATGGGGTTCTCTTTCATTGCTGTACTCTATGTTATTGTGGAAATCAGTAGCATTTCCAATAAATTATAGATTGACCAGTACTAAAGAGTCTTGGTAAGCCATACTCAGTCAACTCTTTTAAGCTTCTATTAGGCTCCTTTGAAAACCATAGAGTGCCCTCTGTTGATCAAAACATATTCCTTTAACATATTAAAGCTCTCACACAGCAAATGTTTAGTTTCATTTTTTCCAAATGCTTCAGTTAAAAAAAAAAGAAATGCTCATTTTCCAAAAGTGAAGGTATTCACTTAAAGACTAGTGTTAGAATACAGAAGGGTATAAAAAAACCAACATCAAACCACAACCTACTGCACTACTAAATATTTGCAGATAATATTGATAATTAGAAAGATACATACCTGGCAATACCAGCTGAAAGCAATTTCTTTCCCTGCGTGTGCATGGAAACATGCCTGTTGACTAGTGCCTATCATCCCAGACACAGTGATACACATTTCTATTAATATAATGAAAGACAGTATGTTTAAAAACTTGATGCAAACACCAATGATAAATGCCACAGAACAAGAGTGAACAACAAAAAATGTGTAGTAAATGGTGATTACTTAATCCTACTATGTTCTCCACAAAAGCAAAACAGCTGAGTGCAGCTTTTAGCTCCCATGTTGTCTGTGATTGACAGAGAAAAATTGATGGCCTGGCTCACTGGTCACTCTTTGAAACTAAGTTACAGTACACCTCGATATAACAGTAAATTTTAATACAATTTCTGGGCAGGAAATCATAGGAGGATGAGAGCAGTTGGGGGGGTTATCTTTTTTTCTTTCTCATATGCTTGTTGGCTGAGTGGAAGTATTGTTATACTTAGGACTGTTTCATATGTTGATTGAGGACGTCAGCACTGAAAGCAATTGATTTGCATTAAAAAATATTATAAAATAACATATCCTCATAGATTTTATTGAAATGCTGAGAACAGACTTACACTTCATGGTGAATGTTGAGGTAAATAATAGTGTATACTTAATATGTTAGTTAAATAGTTCATGATATTCATAGTAAATCTTGTGTCTGTATCATCGTGCAGACAATGATTCATTTGTAGTAATTGTTCTGTGCTATTTTGTAATAAAGGAGGACCAATTTCCAGTCTTCTGTAGAAATTTGAAGATGTAGTAAAAAAAAGAAGAGTTGTGTAGTTTAATTTCTATTACTATATTAGGACGTCAGTACAAGTGTTGAAGAAACAGTTTCTAATGCTGAAAGTCTGTGTATTCAGAAATATAGTAACTATAAAAGCATACAGACAATTCACCTTTTGAATCAGGATCACTAGTAAATACTAGCAAATGCAGTAAAACAACATTAATGTCCTAACATAAACCATAGAGATTTAAGCCAGAAGCATTGAAATTGAAAAAAATACAGAAACTCTGTTCATCAATGGTCTTGCCTCTTGTTTGCTTTGTATTTGTTCTCCATATGTGATTTTTTTTTCTAATGTTATAATGCAAACTTGTATCCATGAAATTGAGCTTTTATTAAATTGAGAATATGGCAATACATTTTTTTTTAAAGTACATTCATCAGTAGTGCTTTTGCATATAATGTCCTTTTCGTCAGGTCCACAGATTAAACCCATTTCAGTTATGAAATGAAATATCTCAAATAAATTTTTGTGGAGAAAAAAAAGAGAATAAATGTAAAAGGAAAAGCACAAGAGTGTTTTGGAAAAATAGTAATATAAGCTAGTATTCGTACCGATTCTCATTTATTTTTTTTGAAATCTTAATGATTCTATAGGTTCATACACATTTTTGGTAACTACTACTGAGAAGTAAAGTAAATTTTAAAACCAATATTTAATAACATATAGAAGAATTAAAAAAAAAAAA